>UCQR01013699.1:0-10296 GCA_900474235.1 Cecidostiba semifascia | reverse complement strand
GTTCAATTCTTCAGTAAAGCTCACCTTTGTGAACGGTGAAACATCACAACCGGTTTTAGCCAAAACATCGACGAATCTCGAGTGATACATGTCGAGTAACTCGTCAAAGTGATTGTCAATGACATCGGCGTTACTGCTCGTGCACAAGAAGTACGGAAGGTCTTTGAGTGGACTGCATATCCTTGATATTTGGTAATCGACGAACTTGACTTTGTCGACTTTGCCATTTTCCGCTAGAAAAAGTTTGATCCAGTTCAGTTATAGAATGTTTGTAAAAACGACGTGTATATAAAAGTTCGTAAAATTGTATACCATGATGAAAAAGTATGTTGTTGACCCAACCGTCTCCGTGTATAATAGAAATCCAGGGTTCGTTCTCCTCCACTGACATTAAAGCCCCAAAACCTTTGTTCAACATAATAGAATTTCTAATTCGATCTCCGTACTTGTTGATTCGCGGGTCGGAGCAGAGAAGTTCGATAGTGTGTTTGGTCACGCCATCGAATTCTTCTTCCGGCATATCATATGTTCTTGAATTGATAGGCTCTCTGGCAGCTTTCCAAAATTCCGGTTTTTTCATCCTCAGCGCCGTACCAAGAGCGTGAAAATGCGCGTATTCTTTAATAACCAGATGCGCGTGATCGAAATCCACACCTATAACGCAGATGGTACGACGTTATAATTATGTAGAGTAAAATGAGTATAATAATTTTAGTAATGCACACACCATGAAATCTATCCATGGTAACATATCCGTGGACTTTTAAATTTTCCATGAGCATTACCGCATCCGCGTCAACCTCGTCCGGCGTCTCTTTACTTTTCGTCAATCTTCCGCCATAAAACTTTGGGAAGACATCGATCAAGTCTTCCTCTTTTACTCCAGCTTCGCTCTCCAGCTGTCGATATATCGATGCCAAAGTGTGAACAACGAAGATCTCTTTTTTGAACGACACCGTCATCTTCATGTGCTTTGTTTGAAACTCGTCGATCGGTATCATTTTAGCAACAAAGTGCATCTCTTCTTCCGGCGATTCCTTTGTTTTCTTCATCAGAGCATCGACCTTTAGCATCGTGCTACTGTAGTTTTCACCCTTTGGTAGTAGCATCGACGTCTGATAATCGATAACCACTACATCCTTACCGATGGTCTCTTGAAGAAGTCCCTGCAGATCGCGAAGTACAGGTGGTGCTTTACTTAAACTCATATTGCTATTTAATTTTAACTCGCGGAAGTACAGTACAGTATAAACACTTCAGCTGTGGCGACGCTATATTTACTTTTATGTCTTTTACACACGCGTAAAAATTATCAACAATTTCCTCATCTGATAACGCTTAACACTTATATAATATACACTCGTGTATCTCTTGTCGAGTCAGAGCGCGTACTAATAATTTTCTATCGTCGCTCGCAACTGATGCTATATATCCCTGTTAAAAATAACCACGTGTACTACATTACGTATTTTACCACGTGATTTACCACCAATCACTTGATTATTTCAACAAAGATCTGTCGTTATTGTACTTATTTAAAATGCGGTTACATGCGAATTGAACGGTATATTTATTAATAAATGCACATAAATGGTCTGTCATTTTAGTAGACTAACTACGGTTGAGTATATGTTAGCATCATAGTTATAGATATTTGTGACCGTGACAGATTTTCTACGAGCGGCGATTCTGATTAGAAATATCATTAAAACTGACTTTTTAGCTATCCCATGCAGATAAATAATTACACTAAATTACAATAAATTCAATTATTTTTATATTATATAAAATTGCATTGCAGTGATTATCTTTGAATTATAGTTTTACTAACCCAATAAATATATAGCGTATAACTTATTATTGTGCGGGACAAATGATAAGATAATATTTTTTATTTTCTTATATAAAAAGTATGTATCACATTAATTGCATCATTAAAATAATATAATACATTTTATAAATTAATTAACGCTTCAAATCCAGCCTTTTTCAACGAATTTCGAAACAATTTTCCACGACCGATCTATAAACAATTGACTTGATTCTGTCAGCAATAACGACGATTTCATATCGCTTATATCCATCTCCTGAGGAACCTCCGTTGTGATAATTTTAAGGACCAGAATGCAGTGAAACAATTCATCCTTAGCGTCTCTGTCCAGCTGCTCATGAAAGCTTTTTTTTGTAAATGCCGACACATCACAACCAGTTTTAGCCAAAATCTCGACATATCTATCGTAATAGGTATTGAGCAACTCGTCAAAATGATTGTCCATGACATCAGCGTTACCGCACGCGCACAGGAAGTACGGAAGGTCTTTGAGTGGACTGCAAATCCTTGCTATTTGGTAATCGACAATCTTGACGTCGTCGACTTTGCCGTCTTTCGCTATAAAAGTTTATATTATGTATAGGTATATTGTACCTTAATTTTAAAAATGTGTAAACAGCTTCTTAAAATCCTTACCATGATGGTAAAGCAAATTATTGACCCAACCGTCTCCATGTACAATGGAAATCCACGGCTCGATCTCTTCTGTGTTTTTCATGGACTCGAAATTTTTGCCTGTCAATAAGGCACGACTGACCCGATCACTGTACTTGGCGATCCGCGGGTCGGAGCAGAGAAGTTCGATTGTATGTTTGGATACGTCATCGAATTCGTCTTCTGAAATATCAAAAGCCATCGTATTGATAGGCTCTCTGGCCGACTTCCAAAACTCGGGTTCCTTGATTCTCAACGCTGTGCCCAGAGCGTGAAAACGCGCGTATTCTTTCATAGTCAGATGCATGTGATCGAAATCCATACCTATTCAGTCAGGGTTGATCGATTAAAATTTCTCGTTTCGTATATACAAGCGTTTATTTACATTATTGAAGTAAACATAAAAAATCTTCGAATATTATCTTACCATGAAACCTATCCATAGTATCGTACCCGCGAACTTTCAAATTTTCTAACAGCATCACCGCATCTTCGTCTGCAACGTCAAGACTTTTCGTATTCTTACTTAGTCTTCCACCATAAAACTTTGGGAAGATATCGATCAAGTCCTTCTCTTTCACTCCAGCTTTTCTCTCCAGCTGCCTATACATTGTTCTCAACTTGTGAATAACAAAGATCTCTTTGTTGAACGACGCCGTCATCTTCAGATGCTTCCTTTGAAACTCGTGTATGGGTATCATTTTGGCCACAAAGTGCATCTCTTCTTTCGGCGAGTCCTTTGTTTTCTTCACCAGAGCGTCGACCTTCAGCATCGTGCTACCGTAGTTTTCACCCTTCGGTAGCAGCATCGACGTCTGATAATCGATGACCACTACATCCTTACCGATACTCTCTCGAAGAAGTCCCTGCAGATCGCGAAGCACATGCGGTGCTTCGCTTTCACTCATTTTATTCCTTAACTTGCGAAAACACAATAATGCAAACACTCGCGATCCGCGACGATGACCAAGCGTATTGTTTATTATTTCCTCTACTCGCAGTATATATATATGATAGATTCGCGCAATATAGTCTTATCTGATAATGCTTATAAGTCCTGATTTAAAAAAATTAAAGCGTATAATAAAAACAGTCGCATTTATTGGCGCTCAAGTATACTTCAGCACGTGGCTATACGTCTCTTAGCATGTCAGAGCGCTAACTGTTGTGAACATTCATCGTCTAGTGAGTTTTTCCTCTAACATCTGGGATGACATATAGAACGGTGAAGCAGCTCATTGAAACATGTTGCGCAATCGGTTTCATTAACGAACGTAACGTGTCGATCTTTTTTATAATAGGCTCCCGGAAGCGTTGATTCGCACGTGTGATGCGCTGTGACCTTCGCAATGATTGCGTAGCCTTACGATTCTATAAGCATCACTATTTATTCTACTCTGTGAATTAGGGGTCAATGCAATGGTCCCTGCTTCATCCCTTGCACGTTCAAATTGTTATTCTGTCATTCTTGTGAATAAATGGTAATAAACGGCTATGGAAATTTAAAAATAAAGTAGAATAAAGTGATTAGAATATAATTACACCTCATTGAAGAGTTAGCGATAGTCGCGTTGATATACAAGATATAGCAAATTTTGTTTGACTTCCTTATTGAGCCAATTAAATTTAAACCAATAAAAATTAAAAATTTAGGTTCGTGAACCAATTCTTGTATATAATAAGAGTGAATAAACTTAATCCTTATTAATTCTTTATTTATTTTATATGTAAGCAGGTAGGTACATACATGAAAAGATATTAGTTTAAATCCAACCTTTCTCGACAAATTTTGATACGATCCTCCACGACATATCGTGATATAACTGATTCACATCGGACAACAATACTGCAGATTTTATGTCGTCCATATCCTCGGTTACCTGCACAGTGATAAATTTGATTGCCAAAACACAGTGAAACAGTTCGTCTTTTGCATCGCTGTTTAGCTGTTCCTCGAAACTTCTTTTTGTGAACGACGAGACATCACAGCTAATTTTACCCAAGACTTCGACAAATTTATCATAATAAATTTCAAGTAAGTCGTCGAACTGATTGTCCATAACACTGGACTCTAAGCTTGTACAAAGAAAATAAGGAATGTCTTTGAGCGGACTGCAAACTCGAGTTGTCTGATAATCGACGAACTTTACGTTGTCGACCTTTCCGTTTTCTGCTGAAAATATTTCATTCTTAGTTGTAGAACATGAATTGTATTTCATAACTCACTAAGTATGCAAGCAAGTATACCGTAATGAAAGAGAATGTTATTCTTCCAGACGTCGCCATGTCCAATCGAAATCCAAGGTTCGATATCCTGAAAGCTCAAAAAAGAGTCGTAACCTTTACTTCTCGTCAAGGCTTTTTTCACGCGATCTTTATATTGATTAATTCGTGGATCATCACAAAGTATCTGGATAGTATAGTTTAAGACCTCTTGAAATTCTTCTCCCTTCAATTCAAAAGAAATCGTGTTAATCAGCTTTTTGACAGTTTCAAAAAGTTCTGGTTTCTTAATTTTAAGTGCTGTACCAAGAGCGTGAAAGTGCGCGAGTTCGATCATCACCAATTTGGCATGCTCAAAGTTCAGACCTAAAATATTATAATTTATTAGAATACTGAAATAAGAGCATTTTGTTTGACTCACGTACTCTATAACTACAAATTATAGTTTTGTGAATTTAGTTATAAAAGTTATTGTATATATTATATAATCTTTTATAATTACCAGTCAATCTATCAACCATATCGTACCCGCAGACTTTCAAGTTCTCCAGGAGCATGACTGCATCTTCGTCTGCCACGTCAGTACTGCCCTTCTTTCTCGACAATCTTCCTCCGTAAAACTTTGGAAAAACATCGATCAAATCTTCATCTTTTATTCCAGCTTCTCTTTCTACTTCCTGATACAATTTACTTAATTTCTGAACTATGAAGATCTCTTTAGTAAACGTAGCAGTCATATTTAAATGCTCTTGTTGAAACTTCGACGTCGGTAGCATTTTAGCTACGAAATGCATATGTTCCTCCGGCAAGCCGTTTTTTTTCTTCACTAAAGCCTCGACCTTCAGCATCGTGCTTCCGTATTGTTCGCCTTTTGGTAGCAAGCTTGATGTTTCGCAATTGACCACTACTACATCACTGCCAATTGTTTCTTGCAACAGACTCTGCAGATCGCGAAGAACGATTGTAAAATTTTGAGACATTTTTTAAAATAGAATACTTAGTTTATATTACTTTTCAACAAACAATATTCACGAGCGCAAAACTGCTTTTACTATAGCAAGTAAAGAGAAATCACAACTATATGTACATGCTGGCGAACGCCACGCAGTGGGCAAAGCTGGAAACGACCAAGTGGTCTCAAGTAACTGAAGTAACTGTACTGTTATAAATTGTAAAAATTCTGTTGCAGAATTATTATATACTTACTACTCCATAGAATCGGAAAAGTCAGTGGTATGTGGTACTCTATATAGCCGCATAACGAACGGATAGGTATAATATATAACAATACAAATTCTCAATAATTGATATTTATAGAAATATAGAATTAATAATACATGGTTTAAAAACAATAAATTAAAACTACTAAATTTGTACACAAAAAATAAGTTAAGAAATTGTTCGAAAATATAATAAAATGTCCTATAATGCCATTTTTTGTATAATATTATACTTACATTTTCTTACATTTTTGCTTCTTGCATATCATAATTGTTATACGTTTATCGCATGTGGCAAACAGTGACAAAATATAAAAAAGGTCCGTAATCCAACAAAATATTATAAAATCTTACAGTTCGTTACATTTTCTTACATTTCATTACATTGTCTTACGCCATTCTTTATTTTCACCTGGGTAGCAGAAGATTACAGATAATATGAACCGACTATATACAAACAATAAAAATATCGATAAAAACATTCAATACCATCTCAAATACTTTTTCATCGAGTTATCTTACTTATCGCATTTTTTCACATCATCATCAGCAGCTTATAGTGAAGCATAGTGTTATCAGTATAATCTCTCATCAGTATAATCAGAGAGATCAATCATATTTGTTATTACGTAATGTAAAATCTAACTTCACAGCCATCCTTTTTCAACAAACTTTGTGACGATCATGTATACTCGCTGTTTGTACAAGTCGCTCGGTTTGGCCAACATGACCTTGTCCTTCATGTCGTTCATGTCCATGTCCTGGTCTACCTCCAATGTGAAGAATTTGGCAGCCGTGATACACTGGTAGAAGCCCTTCTTTGCGACTAGCGTCAAATTTTCCTCAAAACTCTCCCTTGTAAAGGGACTGGAATCGAGGCCTAATTTATCTAACTCTTCGACGAGCTTAGTGTGATATGCATCGAGGAGCTCGTCGAACTGATTTTTCATCACGTGGGTACTTGTACTCGCACACAGGAAGTACGGCAGGTCCCTCAAAGGACTGCAAACTCGGGCTATTTGGAAGTCGATGAATTTGATGTCCTTGATCTTGCCCTTGGCATCTATAAATCATAACAAGGAAATAATTAAGTCTCGTCATCAGGCGATTATAGAGTCAAAGGTATCCTACTTTTAAAAAAGCCATGGTAATCATTCTATTCGCTCTCTGTTTGACTCTTCAATAAGCTTGTGTCACTGAAATTTGTATTAAAAACTGTTACGAGTTTAAATTATCAAAACAAAGCAGTTTTGGACTGGCCCTTATTCTCCCATCCCCCACCACTTAAACTTTCCGTGTCTCTGGCTAGCGAAGATAGGTGGCGCATAGGCGCTTTCCTATTTCCCCCATCGATATCTACGCGCAGAATGTATATATAGCGGTATTGTCCCCATACCAAAATTGCTTTGTTGATCAGGATTATGACCCTGCTGCTGGGGCCGCTCATGTTATAGTTGCCGAAAATAAGAAAATAACCTACCATGTTTAAACATGATGTTATTAACCCAGAAATCACCGTGGTTTATCGTGATCCAGGGTTCGATTGCTTCAACCTTCATCATGGACTCAAAGCCATTGTTCTCGGTAATGATATTCCTTATTTTCTGCTCGTACTGAACTAAGCGCTCGTCGCTGCAGATCACCTTGATCGTATGATCGGTCACGTCGTCGAATTTTTCTAAATCCGACAAATTGAATGGAAAATAGTCGATAATCTTCTTGACCTCTTCGAACATTTCCGATTTTTTATGCCTCAGCGCCATACCCAAAGCATGATATCGAGCCAATTCGGTGATGGCTAGGATTGCGTGGTCAAAGTCAAGGCCTGTTTACAAAGAATATCTATTAAGTTAAATTTGTAAATTTGTTTAGTACTATAATTCAGAAATAAATACTATCTACATTGTAGATGGAAAAAATAAATTTATAAAAAAGGAGAGACACAGACTTCTGTTTGAGGAAAATGCAGTCGTAAATCACTAAGTTGCAATGTCATGATCGTTATCTCAAGTGATACTCTACTACAGAACTACCGTGTCATCACGCAATAATTGATAATACCTCGAGTGCTCGCACAAGGTTAACACATTTTTTAGCTGCTTGCTTACAAAAACAGAAGTATTATGCGAAAAGCTGTTTATACTTTTATAAAGCATGCTGTATCATCCCAAATATCAGGGGAGATTGAAGAATTTTGGCACTACTTTTGTTTGTGAA
Organism: Cecidostiba semifascia; assembly: GCA_900474235.1. Lineage (NCBI taxonomy): Eukaryota > Metazoa > Arthropoda > Insecta > Hymenoptera > Pteromalidae > Cecidostiba > Cecidostiba semifascia. The sequence goes on along the minus strand of UCQR01013699.1, from coordinate 2,151 downwards.
ACTCTTATTGACGCAAAATTAAGTAATAAGATTTTTTGAACACTCGATTTCAAATTTTTATAAAGACGTTTTCCAATATAAGCTTCTATAAAATTATAATATTCAAACATTATGGTGGAATAGCACATATATTTGCAACCCCCTCGCTCTTGACAACGAAATCAACGACGTCGCGAATGCTATTGTTTTTGTTAGTCAGCTGATGACAGCCGATGTGATCAGTTGATTATTATGACCAGTTATACAAAACACAGCAGTTATACTTGCTACTTCGAAAATCATAAATTGTTTAATGATATTACATTTTTTCCTTATTTTTTTAATAGAATAACAAACTTATAAACTCTGTTAGCGTTAGCTTACCATTCATTCTATTCATCGTGTCGTATCCGCGAACCTTCAGATTTTCCAGCAGCATAACCGCGTCCTCGTCTGCGACATCCGGTGTTTCCTCGTTCCTCGTCAGTCTTCCAGCATAAATTTTCGGAAAAATGTCAATAACTTCGTCTTCCTCCACTCCGACCTCTCTTTCCAATTGTTTATAAGTCGGTGCCAGAGTCTGCATCACGTAAATCTCCTTGGCGAACGAGATAGTGCTGTTGAAAATAGATCTTTGGAACTCCGAACTCGGTATCATTTTCGCGACCAGGTGCAACTTCTCTTCCGGCGAGTCTTTTGTCCTCTTAATCAATGCCTCGACCTTCAGCATCGTACTTGCGTAGTTTTCACCCTTTGGTAGTAACAAGGACGTTGTGTAGTCCACGACTTGTACATCCTTACCGATACTCTTGAGCAAGAGGCTCTGCAGATCTCGCAAGACTACTTCCTGGTTCTGGTCCCCATTTTGAACGACTGTTACGTTTTCGTTTGTTGTCATTTTTTTCGAAACGTCTAACAGAATACTATATGTAGACAAATCAACCAGATTGCTTGCATGTAGATATTTCGATACCGATTTTGAAGCACAGAAACGAGTCTAATTCACCACACATTCACAATGAAAATGAAATGAAGTTACGAAGATCGTTCGCCTTTTATCGAGAAACACTATCAGCAAGTGCGGTACTTCTGTGTCACAGAAATGTGAAATATTTAATCGGTAAACAGAATAGAGGAACACGCACAGATGATCGCGCGTATACCTACGGAGAGTGAATAGCCTGTAGCTTCGAGCGTCAGATTTTCATTGTGGAGATGTTGTTACTGAGGCCAGTTACGTCACCCATTCTCCCCGCCACTTATTTTTCGCCATTCAGTTCCCCCGTAACGAGTGTCGGTCTTTACGAGAGCATTATCTCGATATAGCCATAGGTATGTACTTATATAGGTGGAATATATATGCACGTCATGCAGGATGACTGACTATTCGGTTGCGCAGTTTTTCGTAATTTCATAATTACAGCTGGATATAGGAAATCCTGATGTTATAAACGGGAATTTCTATATTATGACTGTGATGAAGGGAGTTCTTGGGATGGTTCAAGGCAGTCGGCACGCTTTGATTTTTTTCAACGAGAACGACAAGGCACTCGCTGTTCAAATAATCGCGTCGACTTTCCTGGTATGACTCAAGTGATCGAAGATTTCTAAAGACATGAATTAAAAAATGTGTTTTTGGTCTAATCGATTTGTTTGTATAAGAGTTATTCATTTGAAGTTCCAGCATTACCTAAGCAAAATATTTTTCAGTTGCATAGTTACTTAATAATTGTTATATGTTCAAATAAAATATGAGAAATGTATATACAAGCAAAATAATTACAATTTTGAATGAAAAATATAATAATTTTGCTAGAAATAGAGATTACAATTATACAGTTTTGTGAAGATGATATGCCAAAAAAAAAACAATTTTGTCATGGTGTTCTTAATCGTAGATAAAATTAAGTTTTAAGGAAGTTGACATGCTGGAATGAAAAAAAAAAATTTTAATGTTGTGCATTACACTCTTTTGCATTTTCAAGATTTTGTGCTATGGTTTCCAATCTATACAGCACATATGGACAAAAGAACATCAATGCCATAAAAATATATATATATGGGTAAGAAATATATCCATACCTTGAGAAGTAACTTATACTTTTAATATTTACTTTTATGTGATAAAATTGATAGCAATATGATCTATCACGATTGTCAACGTTAAATTCT
>UCQR01013698.1:0-10317 GCA_900474235.1 Cecidostiba semifascia | reverse complement strand
CTTCCTGACACAATCTTTATTGTCCTCTCTCCAGCGGTCTGATCCCAGTGGGTCTGTGCGGAACTGATCAACTGATCGACACCTTCGACCTTCGACGGTGACGTTGGGGACGCACTCCCTGTCTCTCTCTCTCTCCCTCAGCGTCGGGACGTGGGGCACCTACATTATACTTACAAACACTAGCAGCTGATGCAGATATGCAGTGAGGCACGCGCGACATTTGAATCAACAGAAATTGTGAACGAGACATCGATTGACATTCTGAGCTGTTGCATCTATTCAAGTATCAAAAATGCTATTAGCAAGAAGTTAACTGTAGCCTGTAGACTTGAATTTAACTCGATTTTCTTTCTTCTCACAGAATCGGGGCCAGCAGGGTCTTGTGAGACTGTCTTTCTGTAAAACTTGAAAGTAATTGTACCAGATTTAAAGTAAATTGTTTATTGTATTTCCTCGTATTATCAACAGATAAAATAAAACAACGTACTTTATACCGATATTAACGTTTTACTTAAAATTTTTATTGATTAATTTAGATAGTAATTAACAAATTGCGTGCAATAAAACGAGTACAAGCGAACAATAAATTACTTGTTCTATACTCGTGAATTAAGAACAATTTTTCATTTTTTTTCCCCTTTCATCAGCGATGCGGGTTAACCCATTGTTAAAACACATCTGTCAATCGGACAATGAGCTTGCCGTTTCATACCCGGGAACTTCTATTTGACACTTTGTGTATATTTTGCAAGTAGTTTTTCGCAATCTTTTATACTTTTTTTTTTCAAGTTTCAAAAAGTTTTCCATTGCATTTGTTTCACCATATATCCTCTTGTCAAACGTCACGAACATAGATCATAATCATTTCTATTGCAGTTTCATGTGAAAAAAAATTCCTATTCAAAATATTATTGAAAAATCTACATTCCGGGTAACTACTCTACGCTCAATGAATTAGTCAACCTGTATGAAAAATGAATGGGATGATTATAATGCTAATTGCGAAAAAATTTTCTTTGACTGTTCGCATAATACTTACATGTGCTGAGTCTTATAAAGTTAGTCAAACAATTCAATTCATCTAGTCGTTGATGGTTTTCCTGTTCATTCATCAAATGGTGTAGTTTGACATATTATTGAACACAAAAATTAGTTTGTAACTAATATTTTATATTCAATTATTAGGAAAAATTTTGAAAGATATTTAAATTGTGTAACGAATTGTTTATTAGCGAAAAGTAATGATAAAGTGCATTGCAACACACGCGTAGTCAACACAGCAGCGGAAACAGCTGCTAATCTATAGATCAATGTGTGTCGTATAAAGTGTCTAGCATCCATGCGCGATATTTCAGTAGCATTTTCAAGTTTGCCGCCGGTAAATCCTAATGTCAGAACAGTTGACAAAAAGGTATGCAATGCATTAAACTCATGTTTGGTGGTATATAACAATACAGTTTATTTGTGTTTAAATAATAAAATCGAATGTCAATTGGCCCAATTTAAGTTTTTTTTTCTTTGTTAATAATATTTAAAAAAATTAATTTAAGTGACAAAAGCTCTTGGAGGGAATATACAAGTATTGAGATGCGAATGGAAATTGCGCAACAAAATAATTACATGGACGTTGTGCAATAACAACTGCATCATTATTTAATTCGCTGCAACAATGAACATTCTATTATAATATGAATAGAATAATTCATTATTAATCACATACTTACTTTACTGCAATATTAATAGTCTATATATTCTTAATACACATAAGTAAAAATAAAAATGATTCCATTCATTTGTATGAGTATTTGAGTATTCTGAATTTACGGTAATGTTTATAATTATTGACGACTGTCATTTTTTTTAATCGATATAGTATTTTAAATGTGTTTAGCATGAAATCAATGTAAAATTCAAATTCTTTCGTTTATATGCAGATTCACACTGTTTGTAGAGTTTTTAATTTGTGCAATTTCGCAATGATTAAAGCAAATCGGACAAATCGAAGCTTATAAACTAACTCATCTTTTCCTTGTTATATCGCAGTTCTTCAGCTGCAGCAATAGGAACAGCAACAGACTCATTTTCTTTTCAACATAATTTTATGTTAAATAAAGATAAAAAAAATTAATAAATTAAAAATTCTTAATATTTAGCATAAGCTATATAGATAATAACGATTGTGTTTGTATTTTTAGAAGAAGATAAAATGATAATTACAGCGAAAAGTTGCAACATATTATCGTTTTACATCATTTGTATTTTGGTGTTTCAACAAGTATTATCTCAAGGTAAGTTTCGTTAATAATTATAAAAAGCAATAATCGACCTGTTTCCCAGCATATTTTGCCAAGTTTTGATATTACATTATTTAATAAAATAATCAATAAAAAAATTCTTGAGATGAAGACGAAGTCTCGACGTCAAGAGCCCGATCCTGTCGCACACTAGCCAACAAACCAGGAAAATGCGTGAGCCTCCTGAAATGCGAACCAATTGTCGCTCTTCTAAGGGAAGAGCCAACGATAGGACAGCAAGCACTTATTCAATTGCGTTGTCCTGGAAGGAGTCAACAATTCAGAGTTTGCTGTCCTCAGACAAAATTGAGTGCGCCTGAACCTACAGATCATAAACCCTCGGAACCAATTCAAGCAGACTCCAGTTCGAGTTCGAACACTCGAGCCCTTGTGCCACCTCGATGTGGTATCAGCAATGCTCGACACGACAGAGTAGTTGGCGGGAATCCTGCTGAACTTGGTGAATTTTCTTTGATAAATTTACAAATAAACAAATGTTTTTACAAATATAAACAAATGTTTTTATGCGATGTGCAGGAGCGTGGCCTTGGCTAGGAATTTTAGGCTACGGTAGTAAATCGAGTAATCGCGTTGGCTTCAAATGCGGTGGGACTTTGATATCTTCTCGAACTGTCATCACCGCAGCTCACTGTGTCTACGGACAGAACGATCTTAGGGTCGTTCGCTTAGGAGAACATAATTTACTCAGCAAAGATGACGGGGCCAATCCCGTTGATTACGTTGTCAAGAAGAAGATTGTTCATCCTAATTACAATCCGGAAACTTCGGAAAACGACGTTGCTATACTGAAACTCGCTGAAGACGTTCCATTTACAGGTATGGTACAACTAATTTTTATTCGCTATACATATAAAATGATACGATTTACAATTTAAAAATGAACAATATTTTATGTGCATCAGACGCAGTGCACCCGATATGCCTGCCTGTAACGGATGAATTGAAGAATCGCAACTTTGTGCGAAATTTTCCTTTCATTGCTGGCTGGGGAGCAACATCGTGGAGTAATTAAAATTCTCATATATACGAACATAAAAATTTTACTTTTAGTTATAACTATATTGTTGATATCTTCATGAAATGTTATTCATAGAGGGATCATCCAGTGCCGCACTTTTAGAAGCTCAAGTCCCCGTAGTTGACACCAACACTTGCAAGGAACAGTATCGACGAGTTAGAAACGCTGTTGTAGACGATCGTGTTATATGCGCTGGTTACGCTCAAGGTGGCAAAGATGCCTGCCAGGTATTATACGTGCCAGTGTGACCTTCGAATAACGAGTTTTCTTAAGCAATATATCGTCATCAGCTATATAAATTAACATTGACTATATTTTTACACAGGGTGACAGTGGCGGACCACTGATGTTCCCGGTGAAGAACACTTACTACCTCATAGGCGTAGTTTCCGGTGGTTACAAATGCGCTGAACCAGGTTATTCAGGACTTTACATGCGCGTTACGTCTTTCCTTGATTTTATTCTCAAATACATTGATTGAATCAATATAATTTATTAGAGAAGTTTTTCTGGCGAATGCGTAACTTTTATTCTTAAATTTCTCAATAAAAAAATTATTAGTTAATTATTTATGTATAGAAGAAAGAATGTTTAAAAATGTAACGAATAAATATACTCACACCACGCTACAATCATATGATAACTTGAATAATTTTAATTTAAAAACAAGTATTCGATTAAATCATTCATCCATTATCATAGTAACGATGAATGTAGGATCGTTAAGCCTGCAATACTATAACAGAAGTAACTGCCGATACATCGATAGGTATATGTAAGACATAAAAAGTCAAGTTGCTGCACGTGCTGTTTCGGTATTACTTTTTTTACAGCTACGCAAAATTCATTTGCTTGACTATCAAGCTCCTCTATAAAGGTATGATTTCAGTTAATATGACGTATTATATGAATTTCAATTAACATATTTTATGTATAGAATGGGCTTCAAATCAAAAAGTTATATTTCATCGTTATGTATCGTCTTTATTTTGACGCTTCAACAAGTATCATCGCAAAGTAAGGATACATCCTATAGAAAAAAAAAATTCTCAAAAAATAAATAGGTATTGATGTAGTTTTTCTTACATATCGCAGGAAAAAAACCACTTCTCACGCCTCAGTGTGGCATCAGCAATGCTTATTACAACAGAGTAGTTGGTGGAAGTCCTGCTGAATTGCGTGAGTATTATTTCCATAAAAGTACATATTACTTATCACATGATTTTTGTCTAATGTATGCAGAAGATGCATGATTTTATGACAAAAGTTAATGCTTTTTTCGGTAGATGCATGGCCATGGATAGCCCTTCTGGGTTATGGCACCGAATTGCGTTACACATTCGAATGCGGTGGAACTTTGATATCTGCTCGAACTGTCATTACGGCTGCCCACTGTATCTCTTCAGATCTCTTGTTTGCACGCTTTGGAGAACACATTGTATCGGACAATAATAACGATGGAGCTAATCCCATTAATTATAGAATCATAGAAGCACTTATACATCCAGAGTACAATGCCAAGACTTTGGAAAATGATGTTGCTTTATTGACACTTAGCCGAGACGTCGAATTCACAGGTGTATATACCGTTAATTCAAATGAACTGTTAAAAATGTGGGAAATAACAGTTTCTTATCTATTCTATAATACGAATTATTTTCAATACGATTATAATTTATCCGTAGACGAAATCCATCCTATTTGCCTACCCGTTACGGAAAATATGAAAAATCGAAACTTCGTTGGGAATTTCCCATTTATAGCTGGATGGGGAGCAACCACACATAGCAAGTACACCTATATACTTATCAAATCTATCATTATTTGTATAAAATTATATTTTTACATATTTTATCTTGCAGAGGGACCAATGAGTCCCGTTCTTCTGGAAGCTCAAGTCCCGGTAGTTGACAAAGCTACATGCAAAAACCAGTACGCTAACATTTGGAATACTGTGATAGACGACACTGTCATATGCGCTGGTTACACTCAAGGGGGCAAAGATGCTTGTCAGGTATTATATACTTTTTTTTTATTATAAATAAAAAGTTCGTATACTGATGGAATTTTATATGTTTTACAGGGGGACAGTGGTGGACCATTGATGTTTTCGGTACGGAATACTTACTACTTGATTGGCGTAGTGTCGGGTGGTTTTCAATGTGCTCGACCTGGTTTTCCCGGCCTTTACATGCGTGTCACCTATTATCTTGATTTTATATTGAAAAACATGGTATAAATTTTGTATAGCTGCTGGGATGCCTAAACAAACAATGTAGCAAAGTGAATTACTCATATTTTGTATAATATTTATGATTGAAAAATAAAAAATTCATATAGTCACGCCACACTGTTGTATAGTGTAAATTCTGAAAAAAATTCTATCAATTTTTTTTGATGGGCCGTTTTTAAGCACATGTACAAGAATCAATGATTACTGTTACAAATAGTAATAATAATTTTGCGACAAAATTTGATTTTTTTATATATAAATTTTCTTGAAGAGTTAAATAAATTCAGTCATAAGTGTATGCCTGGACATTTTTATCGAAATCCAAGTTTAATCAAGTTTTATATCCATCGTCGAAGTGGCAGTAAAATTATGTTGACATTCGGTGAATGTCATGTAAATATAATCAAGTTCTCATAAACGATGATATTTTATGGCAAAAATAAACGTAAACGATGTTGGAATCGGAACCTCTCATATATGACATATTTTTTTGTTCTTAACGTACATTTTTTTTTATAAAATATTATTTGTAATAAAGAACTTATCGGAAAGAATAAATTTAAAGATTAAGTTTATTAAGCGCAGGACCCGTTATAAAATCGGAACAGGCTATTAAGAATAGATTGATCGAAAATTAATCTCACACGAGAAAGAAGCCATAAACTATACGACAGCTTGCGCAATAAACTTCTTCATTGCTCATATCTGCTATAATTGGAAAGTTATAAAAAAATGTTAATGAAGAAAATGAATGCGACTCGGCAATACGTTAACGCCTTGCTCATAATGTGTCAAAATTGACAGGTGATACTGTCATATTCCGATCACCCACCATACATTACTATACTGCGACGACTTACATATATTGGTGGTACCCTCAGTTGATTCCACCTTTTTTTCATTTTGTTTTTTTAATTCCGTATATCACACGAAATATGGAATTAAGAAATTTGGCAAAACTAGTTTCCATCATTCTGATGGTGGGATTACAAAACTGCCAGTTCGTCGATTCGCGGCATAAAGGTTTGATACTCAGCATCGAAATGATCCATTAAAAAATTTTCGTTAAAAAATAATCGATAAAAATATAAACAGATTTTAGATCGAACAAAATTGCCGAACTGCCTTCACCGCCGGACTGTGGCTTTCGTCAGCGGTCTTTCAGGCGAGTCGTCGGTGGGACGCTATCCAAAGACCGTAATTATATAAGAATAATAAATTTTATTACTAATAATCAATCCTTAGTTTGATCATTGTTTTCACAAGCATAATTATTAATATGCCAACAGGCTCTTGGCCTTGGATCGCGTCAATCGGAAGCTACGACAAGAATACCGGCAACGCCTACTACTCCTGCGGCGGTACTTTGATCTCGAATCGACACATAATTTCAGCAGCTCATTGCTTTTACGAGATCAAGTTAAACGCGATCGCAACTTTGGGTACCACTACTCTCGACAGCGCAGACAACGCCGTACATTATTCGATAAAGAAAGTCTACGTACATCCCAAATACAATCATACCAGTATCGAGAACGACGTCGCCGTTTTGGAACTCGGCGAGGAGGTCAAGTTCACAGGTTAATATGCGTTATTTATTCTTAATAATTTTATTTTATATTACGTACGGTTAAATGTGAGTTTTATACGTTCAGATGCTATACAACCCATCTGCTTGCCTGTACTGTCGAAAAGAATCAGTCGTAAGGATTTCGTGGGTGAATCTGTCTCCGTTGCTGGATGGGGTTCGCTTAAGTTTGGTAAGAATATAACATAATAATTGTAAATTTATGCTATTAATGCGATGGAAAATGAAGAAGTAAATTAAGAAGAGGATATATTTGTTTACAGATGGTACGCAGAGCGATAATCTTCGAGAAGCTGAACTTCGAGTGATCAGCAACGACAAGTGCCAGAAGGATTTACTAATGATGAATATTACGTCGAACGTCATATGTGCTGGAAATGAGAAAAAAAGTCCGTGCCAGGTACTCGTATATAGTAATTTTTAGTTTAACATTATGTATATTCTAAAATAAAAATTTTTTTCAAGGGTGACAGCGGCGGCCCATTGATGTACAGGGACGGCTCGATTTATTACTTGATCGGTATCGTCTCTAACGGTTACCAATGCGGAAATAAAGATACTCCCGCAATTTTCATGCGCACGACTTCTTTCACCGACTACATTTTGGCCAACATGAATTAGCGTCGACGTCTTTATCAATTAAGAAGCCATATACTGAAATACAGAAACATTATGTATGTGACTCACGTACACAAAAAATAATTCTTATACGTGTAATGTACACGTATAACAGAAAATTTATCAGACTTCAGCTCCGGCTACTCATTTCGATAAAAAAAATTTTTTCACCTTATCACACCGATCGGGCGCATGAGACGAAAGAAAAAAAACTGGTATATAGGCAAAAATGATAAAAGTAAAAAATTTCCGAGCAGTTTGCTGTAAAAGCCAACACCATTTATCATTTCAAAGATCTTTCGTAAAACAAAAGCTAAATTTATAATTACGCACAATCATATCTGCAATACCAACCGAATAAATCGTACATCACCTTAGTTCCTCTACGACATTACGTCACTCTCGATAATAAACGTTACTCTCACATCATCATCGATGACACACACACATTCGCAACGATATAACGAAATATATGCACAACAAACGAATAATCAGTAGCGATAAAACGAAAAATTCATAATTCGCGCGCTCCGCCGTCAGAGGTCTCTGTCGTCCACCAAGTCCGGCACTAGTAGCACAGAGGCCGTTGGCGCGCGAGCAATTGTACCATGTCCACGGCGACTTTGCACGTGTTACGTTGTCGCGGTTTAAATAGGCTCGCGCTCCTATCACCGCGAGCTCTAGTGCAGCAGCTGCGACAGCCAGTGGAGTCATTAACTTGCAAGTCCAATATCGCCAGGAACATGTCGACCAGCTACACTACCGTCGAACGAGGCGCGCCCAACTCGCCCGAGTACCGGCTATTCTTTCGTGAGTACATATTTTTTTTATCAGCCACACTCGTTCTTCACCGGCTCTAACCTATCGCCGCGTTCTGTTTTTTTTTCTTGCGATGCAGTGCAGAGAATGTTTCCGTGATCTTGACTATTGAGTTTATGAGTAGAAGGTCAAGGATTCTTTAGCTTGAATAACACGAGATCGATGATCCTTAACTCGCCGAGTCATGCTTTTGTGTGAGGATCGATCTTTGGTTGGTGGGCGAATGATTATTATCGACAAGTTGCTACTGTGTATAAATATAGGTTGATTACGCGACCGACGAGCCCCCAGTTCTCACCTTTAACCCTGTACTTCCTGCATTACGGAGCACACGTACACATACACCCAGACAATGGCGAACCATGTGGCAATTAGATGCGTTTTTTTTCTTGCTACTGCAGTATTTGTGCAATTTTGTATGACTTTAGGATCAAGGAGTACTTATTTTTAGAATTCGAAATTTTTTTTCGATTTTTTTCTTCACTTTCTGACATTGATAGTGTACTTTATCTCTGATGGCCAGTCATAAACTATTAATAAACATTGTTAATCTTGTAAAAGTTATTTTGCAAAAGGTGTTTCAAGAGTTTGTGAATGCATTATAGACAGGCATTCCGCATACCTGACATTCACTGCTATAGTTTAGCTGCAGGAGAAAGGAATGAATATGCATGTAAAAGGAGCAAACCTGTTTTGAGAATATATTGATGCATTCAGTTCAAGATGAAACTTATAGACTTTATTCCAAGGCTTTTTAAAATTAACTTCCTGGTATTTCATGTAAATTTTCAACTGTAAATTAGACATTCTTTATCAATATATTTCTTGTTTGATTAATTTTATCCATATGTTGTCTAATTTACATTGATTATTTTTTATTACAGAAAATGAGAACAGCCCAATCTCCCCGATGCATGACATCCCATTGTTTGCGGATGAAGCCAACAAAACATTCCACATGGTTGTTGAAGTGCCAAGGTGGACAAATGCAAAAATGGAAATTAACTTGAAGGAAACGTTGAACCCAATCAAGCAAGACATTAAGAAGGGTAATCTCAGATTTGTTGCTAATTGCTTCCCCCACCATGGCTACATCTGGAATTATGGAGCACTTCCACAAGTATGTCAGATCATTATAAGTGATTCGTTTACATTATGCTGTAATATCTTGTCAGAAATAGCAATTGTCTCATAAAGGAAGTGAATAACATGTTTAACCTTTGAGCAAAGTTTAAAGTCATAATCTTGTAATCTATCATCAAATTCTTCATGAAAGATAATTGTATCTTTGATAAGAGTTTATTTTACTAGTCAAGGTCAATGGCTCATCATTGAAGAATATTTTTACAGTAACTTAGATTAGATTTATTACATGTGATTCAATGTTGAATTTCTTCACAGACATGGGAAAATCCAGATGTATTAGATGAGGCCACTGGTTTCAAAGGAGACAATGATCCTATTGATGTTTTGGAAATTGGCTACAGGGTAAATAAAATAAACTGCATTGCATATGTTTTACTGAAGATAGCAATTATAAAATTAACTGAAGAAATTTTAAATTATTTCAGGTAGCCAAACGAGGTGAGGTGTTAAAAGTAAAATTACTTGGTTAAGTTGCACTTATTGATGAAGGTATGTAAAAGATAAGTTACAAAATTTTTCCACCGATAATTAACTAATTTTTTTCTTGCTATTTCAGGTGAAACTGATTGGAAGATTATTG
>UCQR01013697.1:0-10401 GCA_900474235.1 Cecidostiba semifascia | reverse complement strand
CTGTCATTTGAAGAAAGTGCTCAAAGTGTGTACCCTTAACGATGCAAGAGAAATTTTGTCCAGTAAATAAAAGAGAAGCAACAAATTTTGAAACAAGTTTTTCAGTTAAAATTTAGCGGTGGAACTTGATGACCGAGCATGTTACTCACGTGCATTCCTAATCGATCAATTTCGGAGAGGACCCAGCCGACAGAGCCATCTCCGCTGCAGACCAAAATCCGGAAGGGGTCGAAATGCCGAAAGAGTCTCAGCCTGTGTTTACACGAGAGACAGAGATTTCGTCATCGAGAAAGACACGACTCGCGCTGAGTGCGCTTTTTAGCCACGTTAACTTTATTTATCAAATGTTATACTTTTCAATACTCTTTGGTTGTTTAAGCGATTGAGATGTAATTCTTACTGATGTTCCGTGAGAAATCACATTAAAACATTTAATATCGATGTGAACATTTAAACGTTTACTTTATACACGCGTATATATTTATTTGCGTATAAATAAGTATATACACTTTCCTAATGTCGTTGATGATCTTAGCGATTAATTTATGCTTTTGCTTTAAATAAAAAGGATTCTTACCCAGGGCCGGGGCCGCCGTTGATGAGATCAAATACTTGGGCTGGATTTAATAACTGTTTAAATCTTCTGAGAAATTTAATTCCTTGATTGTCACCCGACTTACTGTTAACAAATACTAAAAGCGGACTACAGCCTACCGGCCTAACAGCATCCCATGCTTCGTCACTACCTGTATCATCAGTTGAAAAAAAAAGAATTTATTTTTATTTGCTAAGAGAAATTTTTTGAATTAGATTATATTTGAACATTATAGTAAGTTACCTATGCTATGTAATGCAGTCGGTGGTACTACACTCAGCTTAGCTGGTCCTAAGAGACACTTTATGCTCATAGAAGGCCTGCATGCAGTATGAACTGTGGCCTTGCACCATAAGCATCTCCAGTCTTGTAACCTACTTGGTAAATTTTTTTAATGAACTATTGCCAGAATGCTCTTATTATATGTAATATTTAAGGACACTATTTACAGGAACTATGAAAGCAATGTTTATACCTTAGTACAGAGCCGCAAGTTTTTTCACAGATGGCACATTTCGAAGCTACTGGCAGATTCCCTTCCATCCACTGATGGGGCATTGTAATATTCTGAAATAGTGGAGCATACATTTTATTATGTATTTCACAAATTCAAGATTCAAGATTTTCTAAAATTTCCAAGCACTCACTCCATCTTGGTCCTCTATTATATCTTTTCCGATTGATGCTAATGTGGTCCACTTGCAGTTGTTTATTGCTTTTGCGCTGCATCGCTTATGTACTTTGTATTTACAAATTTCACAACTCAAACCATGAGATGTTACCCCTATTCAGAATCAATTACATTTAGTAAAATTTGAAAGACTATACAATTTTCTAAATTGAAGAGTGATGTGTTTACCATAAAGAGCGTCTCTGCAGACATTGCAGTATGTTGGCCTTGCATGGCTGGTTGCGTACCATTGATGATGACCACCAAGGAGCTCTGCAGTTCCAGCATCTGTCGCAGGCCTGTTCTCGGCCGCATTCTTCAAAGCACCCAACCACTCTTCCATTTCTTGTCTGTTTTCACCGCAGAGAACCAGCGACCGAAATGGAGTTATCACCTGCAACACAGGAAAAGATTATTAAGTAAATATACTTTCTCATTGCTAAAGTTTTATTTTATGATCAAAGAGACTTAAATATAGTATGATAAATATCCGATCTGGTATCAATATTGATTCAACTTTACCAAATATTATTTCAAATGATATCAAACATAACGCAAGTGCTTCTTCGATTGATGTCAGTTAAAAGTATTGCTTATAATCTATTGCTTTTGTAATAACATTTGACAGATAGAATGACATATCTGATAGATTAGATTGTGAAAATGAGTTTATAATTCAAATATAGTCTTATCAGCTCATGTCAGATTGTATTAACATTTTTTTTTCTTTAATAGATTCCTAATCCAACAATGTTCTAAACAAACCTAAAGCACATAAGTGCCTCCGTAAAAAGTATCACGTTAAAAACCATTCATCTAGCACCAACGACTGAAAAAAGGCTGAGGTGCTTGCTGCAGACAATGTCAAATCATCGAGCATGTCAAAGGGCTGCAAACCACTCTTTCGCTCACTTGTCTGTTGAGTGGCACCTGAGAAGAGGCCCTCTCATTGTGCCACAGGCACAGGCAAGCCACTGCTGCAACAACTCAACCTAATGCACAGAGATAAAAAGCCACGGTAATGGCAATTAGCCCAGTCAGTTAGTGCTGAAGAGGTTGCACACTCCTCCAGGAGGAGCTGTTTATCTTGGAAGAAAGGCCGTGGAAAAAACATTGAGGTCATCGTACACGATCAGACTCCAAACTTAAAAATCTCTCAAACTTCACACAGCAGCGAAAACTGACCTCATCCTAGAGAGAAGAGCTTTCAAGCAGCACTTCCCAGAGAAATATAGCTATCGTGAATTAACGAGCTATTAGAGAACAACTGTCAGACTCGCGGTACTCGTGAGAGAGGCAAATATATAAATAAACACGCTGAAATTTGAAGCCTCCCTCGAATGCAGTAACGTCAGTAACGAGAGGAAAAAAAAAGGGAGTCGTCGCCGATGGGTGTGTGTAAGTTTACATATTATATAGGTTAAGAAGATATAAATATCCCAGCACAGACTCCTGCAACAGACGAACAACGAGAGCGTCGTCGCTATAGGTACGAGATGCACGCATTATCATCAGCTGCAGACAAGGAAAAAAGTTCACGTGAGCCCGATCGCGCCCATATCGTCGCGCACAGAGCAACACCATAGACGAAACGAAACTGCCAACGACCATGATTAAGTATAGGATTATATACCTTGAACCTGGTGCGGGTTCTCTGCTGTTTCGGCGGCATTTGTACTGGCTGGGCCGTATTGGCGGCATGTGTGAACACAATATCACAGTGGCAGTAACAACGCAGCCTTGCCCTGCGATGGACACAAAGCTCGCTCTTCACCGCCGTCCTATACTATATATTATACTGCTGCAGGAGGAGCCGGCCATAGCTCTCTCCCCGCGCGCGTTTATCGAGCTATAGCTGGGACTGGGACGCGCGCGTGTGGCTACTGCATCAACTTGTGCGGCTCGGCTCTCTTCTCTCTCTCTCTCCTCTCTTCTCTCTTCTGGGAAAAAGAGAGGAGGAGGGATTCGCGCAATGCGCGCGTTTGTACAACATAATATGCCGCGCGTGTCCCGTTTTTCACCGGTCGCCGTGATTTGTAAACAAGTATTAATTATTTATAGTTAAGTATGTACATATGTATGTGCATCACAGTCTGGATGAATAATTGTGTGCTGGAGCTCGGATGGAGACAGGTGAGAGATTTTCTTTTTCTTATTATTAGTAGGTTATTAATATATTAGGTTATAGATAGGATGACGAGAGGTCTAATATGGAATAATATTTTTTTTTACCTCTCCGAGCTGTGAAAATAACGCTCTGTAAAGATGATATGTGCGACTCTTTGACATCAGTTTTTCACGAATGTTATAAAACTTGCCATGTCAGTAAGCCCTCCCCCATCCAAGATCACGAATACATTTATTACCTCGCTCGTATAGCATATACTTATAAAATACACTTATAGGTACCCATAATAAGAATATAAACACACTTGACACATCAGGCGCAGGTGAGGGAAAAATCGATCGTCCACTGTCACGTGTGTTTTTGTAAAAATTATTTTTATCCAGGTGAACGAGGAAAAAGCAACATTGCCCGGGTATGGTATTAATATATACACAGCATGCGGTTTCTAAATAAATCCTCCGCTGCGGCGTAATTTTTCCGGTAGCGAAGTACCTATTCATCGAAAACGCGTAAAAAAGTATACCTGCAAAAAATATATGTACACAGTGAGTACTGAAATAGCATCACTTGCCTGAGGATATTACTGTGGAATGACTATGGGAACTTTTGTTATGTTTATGCATCATCACGTGAACCTATATATTGTAACCTGTTTTTTGCTATAGGTGTATATACACGCAACGACTTGAAAGGTTTCACAGGCTCTTGTTTTCCTCCCGCGCTTTGAATCCATGCAAATGAACAAGACATTTTACTCTTGCGCTCTTCCTCCTTTATTGTGGGAATTCGGCCAAGGCAAATTGATCTTCCCTTTTGTCGTATACTTCACGAGTACTCGTTTTTATTTATTCAATTTTTCGACTTATACCGAACTACAATCTCTATAATCGCGGAGTCCGGGAACCATCCGTAATCTTATAACTGACCTTTTTGTAATTATAGCTTGCGATCAGTTTTATGTTGAAAGAAGAGACCTGCGAAAAGTTTGAACATAAGATTGGGCTCCCGAACTCCGGGGTATCCTCTTGTGAGAATAAAACTGAATTGATTTTCAGATTCATCGATTACCGATGCCATCCGTCGAATATTTGTTAATTAAAACATGATTAATTTATCGTACTATACATTCTTCGCTTCAAACTGTATTGAATTTTTCTAACTATTATGCTCGTCGATCACAGCCACCAGATAAATTCTCTCGAAACGTCTTTCAAAGTTCTCGAAAAGAAAAAAATTCCAGCATTCAAATGGGAATATATTCGAGCACATAGGGTGCGATGGGGCCTCGGGCATGAGATAAAAGAATTCGACAATTCCTGACCTTTCTGCGTTTTTCATTCGCGAGCGTTTCGACATGTGAAATCTGAGGGGGAGCAAAGCTTTAGAATAAAACGATGGATTTGTGCTTTCATTTTTCCATTAGTATATAGCATCTATTCGCCGTAACGCCATTGTTGCTCTGATGTTTTATACACAAATGTCTTGTATCAATACGAGAAGTCGAGGTCGATTAGTCCGCGTCAGATTCGTGCTTGATGTGCGATCATACTGTAATATACGCGGCTATATAATATAATATAATGTATATTTCTGCATCTAAAAGAATTTATCGAGGAGAAATGCGTGAAATGTGTAATTTATATTTTGGATATATTAAAGTGGCACCTTTTTGAGCTAATATTACACTTAAGTGAGCTTTATAGCATCGAGATTATTTCGAGGCACTAATTCGTATCAAATCGTAAGGAAATATTTTATGTATGTAAGAATTATTGCCAGCTTCTTGATATCTATACATATATGTGTATTATTTTATTCTTAACGTGCCACATAAAGTAGAAAATTATTTAGAAAATTATATTTTTTCTAAAGATATGTTTGGCTAGTAATGACAAACTAATATTGATACACATTTTTATAATTAAGAGTATTGATATTCTATGATTTGTTTTATCATAAATACCACACCTATATTTCTTTTAACAGTTTATACCTAATAAACAATCATAAAATGGTTTAAACAATTTGGTAAAATCATTTATGTGAATTTCAAACCATGAATATCTACTAAATTTCGGTTAAACCATACTATTATAATGAATATTATTCAATTTTGAAATAAAATCCTATATTATTTTATACTAACAATTATTCGCGATAATCATGCAAATGTAATAATAACCAAATTTTCCATATTATTACAAGGACAGTCTTTCCTAAAATATAACATAATGCAAAACAATTAATAAGTGGAATAAATGGATTAAATTTAGTAATGTATCCGTACAACAGCCTACCGTAGTAAAACTCGATAATTGGTCAAGTCCAGCGTGTATGTATAACGTTAGTTAACTTCGAGCCAAGGCAATTTAACGCTTGATTGGACATTTACAACCGGAGCGAAGAGCCCCCCACCTTTACGTAATACGCTTTCGGCGCGATGAGCAAGATGCCTCTTTAGCTCAGTGGTAGAGCACTGGTCTCGTAAACCAGGGGTCGTGAGTTCAAACCTCACAGGAGGCAGTTTTCCATTTTTTTTTTTCGTACGTGCTTTACGCTAAATTTGCAACGCAAAGGTTTGTTTGTCTTTAACGTTTACTTTTTTCGTTTTGATCGAAATGATTTTTTTAACATCAGTATATATTTTTCGAGCACGTATAGATACTTCAGCTTTGAAGTTATATTGTAAACGTATTTATAATTATTTTAAGTATATACGATATATACTATAGTAATTATACTTGAAAAATATAATAATAATTTTAGTAAAACGAAAAGAATTTTCTACATATCAAGTTACTATAGCAACAGGATGCTGTGCTATCTGCTGGAACCTTATCTATGATTAGCCAATTAGCAGCTATACAGTATAGCTGATATGACGCAAAATGACCAACTTTGAGTAATTTAATTCTGTAAAAATTAAATTCACTAAGCGCGTCAACCACTTATAATCGTGTCCTTTTGACCTTTCATCGAAGAGCGCATACTATACAATCCTCCTCAATATATGTATCTTTATAGCCCGGTATATGGAGTTCTGAGAAAATTGATATTTTATATGAAAACGTTAAAAAACTGTAAAGCTGAATGTGTCATAAAATACTCTTACAATTCTGTTTATCGCACAAAATATTCTTCAATGCCTCCGATCGTTTTTTAAACTTCCTTTCGCTGATAAAAACTCGATTTCGGCCATTAAAATTCTCGAAAACTGCCGCTCCTCCAATCTTCAATAAAAAACACTATACTTACAACTATTTTCTCCAAAATACGCTGAATTCTTTTTTCCTGAAAACTATGCGACAATAATTCCACTATCACGTATAAAACTGTTTTTAGAACAGTCGAAAACTTTCTTGAGAACAATATTTCCTGCACGGCAAGGCACCGCCGTAAAAAACTTCTCGAACTTCGTGCTCGAAATGTTTACGTGCGCTCGAGATGTATAGCAACAGATCATCAAGACGTTGACCTCCATTTTATTTTATACAGTAGAAACGGCACAAAACTTATGATTTTTTATTAATTTTCAAAATCTCATCGATTATAATGAAAAATTTATCAAAAGAAATACTGTCCATATTCTTTGAAAGTATAAGTGTTAATAAACGCGTTCTGTGATGTAGTTTATTTTTTTCTCCAAACTGGAAAAGTCATTGGAAAAGTAGTTGGAAAAGAACTATTTCTTGCAATCTACTGTTAAAACAGCTCAAATAGCGATCAATATATTGCGCAATTTGTTTCCAAAAAATTGCTTATTTTGCGTACTTGTTATTACTGAATTCACTGTGTTATTCCGGCGATAAGCGCTGATCGATCTCGATCTATTAAAACCGTTAGCGCTAACATATACACTAACTATTAAGCGCCTGTATTTGAATTCGCAAACGCACCTGGAACTTGACAGGTTTTTACTTAGCTATTATTATGATTGCAAATATTTGTCTTGGAATTCAGCACCTTACCGACGAGAGGAGATCTGTTTTATCGACTCGCGCGTGTATTGATTGAAGCGGTGATCTATATACGTATATCATAACTGTTTTTTATCCTTGATCGAGCACAAATGTTATAATGGAATTAAAAGTTCCGATGAAAAATATCACGGGCGACCCGTTACTTATTTACTTGAGTGCATGAGGAAAGACTCCCCGCCGCCAAAGTATATATAGTAAGTATCTGTTTGCTCTGTCAACCGCAAAGGCCGAGAATTCAATTAGATGGCGAACTGCTTCTGCAGTTTCCAGCTAACTTTTCAGAGACGAGAGAGTGGCGCAATGCGATTTGAAATTTACGATGCGCCCAAGCGGGGATTAACCGCAGCTGTGGCAACAAAATGTGGCAATCTAATTAGCGAGCGTCTTAAAGAGAAGCTTGAAGGAGATTTTTTCTTCGATGCTATTATCTCTATACTATATACTTGAAATCTTTTGAATATCAATATACTCAGATGATTTGAAATGAATAAATTATTCTTATCGTTCTGGGGATATATTTCTAACTGTTATTATTTTGTTTTTTGTTTTCAGATTAAATATGCAAGAATACTCACCGCGAGAAATTCTGCAGCAGGAAACCATGCCAAAAAGGTAGGATGTAAAGAACAATGTTTCTGAACAATGATAATTTGTATCAATACTACAATTGCAGAATTCGGTTATAGATTTAGAATACTGATTATATTTCGGTACTATTTATATTATGCTATAATAATGAAAGGTTCAACTACTATAGTAGTAAATACACTCATATATGTCACTGAATCAACAAAACAGCTAATTAAAACCACACCTGCTACCGTCAATCTACCCAATCATCACATAGACCGTGCGACTCTTGTATTTGCCCCAAGCGCAATCGTCGTTGTGCATACATGGCCAGCCAACCCCTTAAAAGCTTCCCACCCTCCACTTTTTAACTCCCCTATCCTAAACAAGCCACCCATAAATTACATCCTGTGCTTCATTACATGGTTGATTACATGGCTCGCACATCAGGGTTACTCGAAATATCAATAAACACGCCCCGCGCATCCCTATCTTGTTGAGCCCAAAGGGCTATCTACAGCGCAACACGGTATCACGCATGTCCTTTTTTCTATGTAATCGTACAAACGAGGTCGTGCCGTCGACAGTTATTGGAAAAAGTCACGTTTAGCTTGTCGGTATAGGCATTAGACTGATAGGTGCGAATTTGGCAGTAACGAGTATCAGCAAATTCCATAGAAATCGTTTCTTCTGTTTCGTCTCTCTGGCAGCTTTTGCAGGTCAGGTTGAAAAAAGCGGAATTTTATATTGTTTGTCTTTATTTTGTTGAAATTAGTATTCGGTAACATTTCGTTTCAATCATATATGAATATATAAAAATAATTTACAAATATCGGAAACTAATAATTTTGGACAAATTGATGATTAATTTCATTATTTCAAATTTAGAGAGTACAGTTGTTATCCCATGTTTAACGCTTAACCCCCCAGCAATACAGCTTAACATTTTATTTTTTTCTTCCCTGTTCGTCTTCTGTCCTTACTCCGTATACGTATAACTTTGTTATTTCTTTTTAACTGTTTCCGAGAGGAAAACCGAGATGCGAAGTGACTCGAGTCCGTTCACAGTAATGCAATTAAATGCGGCACTTTGGTAGCAAACTTTTCCTCTCGTTCCTGTACTCTTGTACTCTTTTTTTATTCAAGCGACTTATTTCCCTTAACGAGGTACATAACGGTCTCCTGTCAATTTACCAACTTTTCCAGCGTATCTATTGTATTTTCACTGGGTCGTGATACTACTCGAGATATACGATTTTTTATGGCGACCGAAGAAATTCAATTTGATTTTTGAGAGCTTTAGCACTTCATCGGAATTTCTATTCGATTTAAGACTTATAATTCAGTATGTAACATCTTTTAAGAAAAATACTTGATTATAGCATGAGCGTTTTTTCTCAAAATCCAGTATCCGTCGAATCCTCTTTAATGCTTGCCACCGCATCCGTACACTGAATCAAATAACGAATCCCCGCACGCATAAAACTTCACCATTGCATCGTAAACCGCGACTCCTGCGCTCTAGTTCCAATTCGACGAGCTATAATATGATTTCCAGAAAGAAGCAAAAGTTGATGAGATTATATCTCCCGGGGAGAAATTTCAATTCATCGATTGACTTTTTTTATCGCCTTATATCCGACCCGTGAAACGTGCGAACGGCTGCTGATGCAATAAATGTCGTGGTTCTTCTCGGTGATTTTCTCTCCTTGTTTAGCTGGCGGTTATTATCGTCGGCGGCCTTATTATGCGGAGGGGAGCTATTTATTTTCTTACGTGACGATCTTCCTGCGGCGAGAGCTGAGTTTCCTTGAAGGACGGCAGTTTATATACCGCCACCACTGGCGCATCAATCTTTATAAAGCTTGTATACTTCGCGACGACAGCGTCTTTTATCTTTTCTTTTTTTTTTGCTTTGTTATTTATTATTGTTGAAAAATCGAAGGGCCGTAATTCATAGCCGTCGCTTTTTCTGTTTATACTTCGAACGACGCGCCATTATCATTTTCTTTATTATATTCAAGATTAAGATCTTTAATGAATTTATTATCTACTAACGCAAATTCTATATATAGAGTATTTATTATTATCGTTAATTTAATTTAAGAAGTTTTAAAGTGTATCTCATTCTCTGCAATATTAGTTTTCCTCTATTTTATACAAAAGTAATTTCAATTATCAAAATTAACGTTTGCAACTATCGGACTTTTCGTTCTGCTTGCACGTCTATACTTAATCATGAGGGAAAAAAAAGGGAAATTAATTCTACCCGTTTCGCTATATTTGACAACTTTATGAGAAATGGCTCTTTCGAGAGAGAGAATCTAAATTTAAGCTTATTATTTTAACGTCACCGACAGAAGCGATACGACGATATGAAACTGCGCGAATATCTCTGTGAAAGTATAAAAGCGCGTTAGGAACTTGATATTATTACGCAATATTCAGAGTAAATCTG
>UCQR01013696.1:0-10667 GCA_900474235.1 Cecidostiba semifascia | reverse complement strand
CGCTGTGTCTGTATACATGCAGTGGATTTAATTAACTTTGCTGTGTAAAATATATGTTGTTGATTGTTTCAAAAATGGAATTCCCAGCGATATTTTGGAGGTCAACACGCGCGCAGTGGTGGAATTTAATAAAGTTAGTTATTCAAACACATAAAAATAAATAAAAAATCCAATTTAATCTGAATTAAAAAAAAAACTCGGGGATATAGCGGAAAGTAAATCTCCGTAAATCAAGTGGAAGTTTTTTTTATTCATGGGTAAATTAATTTCCATTTTTTTCCTCCCAACCCGAGAGTTGATTTGAAAAATTTATTGGAAAAGTTGCGCCGTTGTCAAGCTTTTTGCTCTATACGCAGAACTCTACTTCAGTGTCCGCTGACAAAAAGGAACGTATATATTGTCGCCGTATTTTTTCGTACAGTCTGCTATGTCTTTTTCGCGCGCGGTACGCTATTATAAACGAGTATTATGAATGTATATGGGTACGTCGCGTATTGCATAAAACATAAAGCTTGCGGTAAGCGTACTCGAGTATAACCAAAGAATTATTATCTTTTATCTCAGAAAAAAAACGCGGGTCACACATTTCTATATGCTAGGCAAAAATCAGATCAATGAATTTTGAGGGAAAATATAATAATTTTTTAAACTTTATGAGGTATTTGCTATAAAAAAAAAAAAAATAATTCTTGATTATATAGAACGTAAATTAAAAAGCTGCATTATAATTTACACGCTCATTTTGTTATATTAAAAATACTGTATAGTAGATTCAATAAGCTTATAGTACAATCGTGCTTGACTGAACGACATCACAAATTATCGATTTGTTCGTGTAAATTGAGTAGAGTCAATTTCGCCCGGCAACTGCACGTAAAATGAAATTAAATATCATTCGTCCCTTTAAAAGTAAACATATATATATCTGTATATATTTAAAATGAAAACTTCAGTTAGACACAAATGATGATTCGAGTCACGCAATATAATATTTTCGCAATAATCTTTAATCAATATACACATCATATGTCTGTTCACGACAAGTTCCAATCTAAAAATTATACTACGCACGTCGATGAATAATAAATCTAGCTACACAGAAAAATCCCACGGATATCTGGTGCAGAATAATTCTCTCCGTATACATTTATTCGTGAGCATGCATCAGGGATGGATCGTATACGGTAAAAGTATATATATTTCCATGTGAAGCGGGTGACATAAATATCGGAGTTATATAGAAAGATGTGTGAATACCGTAAAATTGCCCCATATCCGCGGCGCCATTTCCCTTGGCAATTCGGCAAAAACATATACCCGACACTCTGATATTGAGAACCGCATCTGCGAATATACATATACGATACATAATACCGCAGCTAGTCGATATATCCATCGTATTTACGTCAGAAGACCACCTTTTCACGCTCGAACGCAACTGCAAAAAAAAAAAAAACGTAATTACAAAAATTAATTTATAGACTCTAACAGCACCATGTATAGACGAATAAAATTTTAATTATATTTACACTACATTTACACAACGTTTCGGGTGTGTCTCTTACACCCTTCATCAGATACAAAATTCTAAATTACAGCCGTCATAAGTACAAAGCTCGTTACTCAATTTGTGCAGATTAATGAAGCTTGCAGTCGTGCGGCCCTTAAAAAAATCCAACTGGCATATGTGTAATAATTTAAGAATATTATAAAAAAAAATGTATAATACACTTCATACAAAACAACGCTATAAGAGATCTCAAAAATTCCGAAAATCTCAACAACATCTAACTAATACATGTCAATCTTGCGTTAAATAATTTTTAACATCGTTTATTATTCGAAAGATTATACAAGAGTGAGAAGTCGCCGCGTTACGTAATTAACCGATAAATCAGAGCGCGACAGCAACAAATTTAGTTTTTCGCTCCAAAACCGCATTGCAATATCAAACATTCTACATAGCTGAGATCTAATTACAACAATCGCATCGCTTTGTCGCAACGTTCGCTGCAATAATTGCTTCTCGTTATTCGGCGATCGCTTTTTTCCAGCGATAATAATAATAATAACAACAATCCGACGCGTCTGCGACGACGCGCACAAGCGTCACGTGCTCGCAACGCGGCTGACGGTATAAGTATATATATACATATATGTCGGCATGGATTTTCAGCGCGACTCCTCTCCGCGGCATCAGTCTTGAACCTCCCTTCTTCTGAAACGCGCGCGTGCGTCCGTTTGTCGACGAATTTCAAGCGGCCTTTAACGCAAAGGATCCGAGCTACTGTTGCAGTTAAGAGAACTTTTCTGCACCGAGTATAATAGACATCATATCCTGGAGGACTACTGCTGTGTGTTATTTAAATGCTTTTATTAGTCGAGTTTTTTTTTATGTGTGTAGATGATACGCGCGGCGAAGAAGTTGCTTGCTGTGTTATCGGCGATCATTATTAGTGTTTTAAGGTTGCTTCAATTAAATAGGTGCTTAATTATAGAGACAGTTTTGGATTTGTGCGTACGATCGTTGAGAAGAACTGCATTATATATAGATAGCAAACATAATAATTGGTACGAAATATAGAACTATACTATAATTTTTTGCAGAGCATGTTGAATTTGCAAGTTATTTTAAAAGAGAATATAACGCTCGTAATGATATATTAACAACATGTTTAAACACACAATAGGTCTAACTAATTTTGATAATACCAATATAATCATCCTATTTAAGCGTGCATTATAGCTGATTGAGATTGCCTTTGATTTCGTTGAATGGCATATACATATACGCTGCCAGTTATATAGTGAATACATTTTAGTTTAAAAAGGGGCATTCATTTGCAAGTGAGCTCTCGTGATGTAATTCGTGCGAATATTTTAATACATTGATATCAATAGACGCACTTTAAACGCTAATTACAAACAATATTATATTTTATTATTGAAAAATCATATGCTGCATACATTATAATATTAAAGTTAAAGTATATGTATAAAAACTTCGACGCGCGTGAAAAACAACGTCAACTCGACATTTACACAAGTTTCACTGAAAATAATACATATATGCGCGCCCGACTATTTTCAGCGCAAGCGCGCGCATCTGCATCAAAACAAGCCGAAAGCCCATCGTAAATTTCATTTATCGGAACTATACCATGACGTTCCCCGCAAATCCTTGACCTCGTTGAACTCGTTCTGTTTTCTCTCAAAAGGCATCATCAATCGTACAGATTTCGAGCAGATGCCTCTCTCGGGGATCCCGGCGCGCATAAACATGAAGCACCATAGTTGCTTGTATATATAGATAGCGGGCACACGCGTATAAAAGAGCAGAGAGAGAGAGAGAGAGCGTGCGCGAACGAGATAAGCTCGTGCAGTGTATATATATACGATCTCGAAAAGAGAAACTTTGAAAATCGAAGATATTTTTAGACAGGACTGAAATACTTATATATTTCGCCCCGCGCGCTGCACAGGCTTGTATAAATAGAGTCGCGGAACTCGCGAAGTGCGGATCTCACCGGCGACGCGTCCAATTAATTGTACTGGAGGCCGCCGCTGATCAGGACAGAAAACTCGGATGGCTATATAATACGGAAAGTGCGTGTGTGTGAGACTGTGTGAATTCTCGAGAGATTTGGAAATCGTGGCAAAATTCCAGCAGATCTTCTGCGGTTCGATTTATAACCAAAACTCGCCCCGCCGTTACGCCAAATTACCGAAATTCGGAAACTCGGAATTGGATAGCGGATATCATGCGATAAATGTGTACTTTGGCTTGAAATTTTTCCAACGAATGTGCTTTTTTCAGAACATTATTCAAACGTTGATTAATTTAAGTTTACTACGAGTTTATTGTTGATGTAACGGTTTATTTCCTTGTAATATATTATTGTGCAATACATTTTATTAACATACAAACGCGCAAGGGGAGTTACCGAATTCAATTTACATCGAGATCGAGGTCAACAAAATTGTATTCGTATTTTCACGTATGCTTTTGTAAGAAAGTCTATACAATATGATGTGAGCATTGCTTTCTTCGTGGATCATTCTTTCATAGCTGAAAAAAAAAAATATTTTTTGATTAAACTAAATTTTGGAAAACAGATATAATAATAGTGATCATAATAATATACACTTTTGCACTTGAGAATCTTTACTATTAGAAAAGAGTTGCAGCTATATAAAGAGTCGTATATCAAGATATCAAACTCGCGAATTAAATAATAGTTATAGCTATTTATTTTGTTGGTAATTAGGTTCCTATAGGTCTATACTATCATGATTTTATCTTATTTACAATGTTTGGCTAGAATTCTACCGATCAACATTATTATCTCGATTATTTGCGTAACTGTGGTTTAACAAATGCGTTTTATCAGTTAAAGTAACTAAACATGATCACCGTTTACAATTCATATATCAAAAACGAAGAATACCACTGTTTGCTTTATCGAAATTGCGCTAGAGGTAATTGAATAACACGGTCACCGTGTGTCTCATATTGTTTGAAATAACAATGTCTATGAGATGATCAACAGATATAGTCTTTTTTTTTAGTTTTCAGAACAAAAATTGAATAAAATTTAAAGGTTTAAATTTAAAAACATTTAAAATACTCATAGTTTTTAAAGCAAGTTATGTCCAACTAGCGCTAGAGGCTGTTGAAAGTTGGGTAAAACTAATCCTGATGCAGTATAATCGGCTTATGTACTTATATACAACCTCTATAACTTTGCTTTGTGTATAATGACAAATATTTCGTGACTATATACTTTAAAAAAATTAGTTTCTCAGGGAATCATTCTTAGATAAAATCACCGTACAAATTTATATAAACAGCCATTATGTTTATATTATTTCAAAATAGAACCCTAGATGACAGAGTGGAATAATAAAAACTTTACAAGATGTATTAACTTCATTTTCTAGATAGCTAATATTATAGTTGAAATTGCGTAGGTAGTAATTTTTCGAGTTACATCGATACATAGTTGTATATATATTATAGTAACGCAGTATACGCATTTACTTCAGTGTAAAATAATCCTCTACCTCTATATTGTAGATTTACCTATAAAGTAGATAAAAATACACTTTCTATGATTGGATAAAGTACATCAAATAAAATATTTCGATTGTATCTGTTATTACAATTTTATGTTTATTTTGCTTTCTAGATGATGAGGTACAAACAGGCAGAATTCGAGGACGATAACAGTAGCAGCATTGGCTCGGTTGCATTGAATAGCGATGGAATCAGCACGTCTGCAACTCATATACGATACCACTCGGTAACTGCACCATTTTACTATATTGACTATAAACGCAAATAATCCTAGAGATCTAGATATCAGTAAATTAATTCATCCGGACTCGCGCATTGATCAGAGTTGATTATCTTTTACAATCATGTGCCGTCCTAAATTCTATCAAATATTTATCGAGCGCTATGTTCATTTCAAAATTGTTTACAAATATTTGACATGATCTTCTATTTAATTTCTTATTCGTAGGGTTCGTCGTTATGGCGAGCAAGAAGTACACTGGAAAGATGTCTCGTCATTATTTGTGCAGCATTGCTACTTATGGTCGTCGTACTCTCAATAGTAATTAGCAGTAAAAATGGATGGGATGAGGCTCAAGTTCTTCATATCACATCGCATAATGAAGGTAATTAATCAAATATTTTGTACGAACATAATTTTTAATTATTGAAGAAAAATATTTTGTTCCTTAATTGCATTTTGCGCCCGAGATATGAACGGTATTTTTCGATGCATAATTGGGCACAGAAATTAAATTTGGTGCCTGTTTTGTGAGCGCAATTGTGTAATTTTCGTCCACGGGGAAAAATGCATTAGTACACTGGCGAATATAACAGATGAACGAATCACATAGAAATTTAAGACTCACGTCCGGTGCAGGTGAAATTATTCAATCTGAATATAAATAGTAACCCGATGCTTTCAGATGGCTCTCACTGCATTACCGAGCACTGCGTAACCGTAGCGGCGTCGATAATAAACAGTATAGACCAGTCCACCAATCCGTGTGATGATTTTTATCAGTATGCCTGTGGTGGGTGGATTAAGAAGAATCCCATACCTGATGGAAAGAGCATGTGGGGCACATTTGGAAAGCTCGAGCAAGACAATCAATTAGTAGTGAAAAATGTTTTGGGTAAGTAATTTAAATCTATAGCAATTCTGCGAATTGTATCACTTTGATTTGCGCATACTCCTACATATTATAGTCTTCACCAAATGCAAAACGTTGTCCAAATTTTTCCAGAGAGGCCTTTTGCCAATATGAAGTCAAACACTGAGAAAAAAGCAAAACAGTATTATGTATCGTGTATGGATGCAAATGAAACGATAGAGACTCTAGGTGCCAAGCCAATGCTGGACTTGCTGGACAACGTCGGCGGTTGGAGCATAAACGGAAAATTTAATGTCAGCACATGGTCGTTGCAGAATAGCATGCACGTGCTGCAAAACGAGTACAATATGGGCGGATTGTTTTCCTGGGCAGTAAACGAAGATGACAGAAATAGCAGTAGACACATTATTCAAGTAAGTTATACAAAGCTTTTCTTTATTCTAATAGTGATAAATAAAAAAAAAACAATGTGTCTGAGAAATTATAATAGTAGTATAGCGAAGTATTTATTTATTACCTAATGGCCAACACTGCGGAATTATATGAAATGTTATTGTGTCGAGTAAAAAATTAATGATTTTCAGATTGATCAAGGTGGTTTAACATTACCGACAACTGACAATTACTTAAATAAAACTGAGCACGGTAAAGTTCTAGCAGCCTATTTAGATTATATGACTAAGGTATGCTATTCACATACGCATAGTAATACGAGTATAGTAATATAATATAGAAAAATGATTGAATAAGCATCAGTTTTTAATCAGACCGATTTTTTTCATAGATTGGAGTTTTATTAGGGGGTGAAGAAAATTCCACTAGGAAAAACATGCAACGTATAATTGATTTTGAAACGAAATTAGCAGAAATCACGACGCCACAAGAAGATAGAAGAGACGAAGAAAAATTATATAATATCATGACGATAAGCGAACTCCAAGAAAAAGCTCCATTTGTAATTTTCTTTCATTTAACGTCCATATATATATATATATATATGAATTATAATAAATCTACTTTTCGTAAAACGATCCTGATATTTTTTTCTAGATGTCATGGTTTGACTATTTCCAAAATGCCACTCGTCTTGTCAATAAGAAAATCACCAGTAAGCTGAAAATCGTCAATTACGCGCCGGAGTACTTTGCAAAATTAACGAAGCTCGTGCAGCAGTACAACAAAACGAACGAAGGAAAAGTGTACGTCCTGTCCAATTACTGTACGTGATGTCGAAGCGTATTATGTGTGCGTGTATGCGATGGCTTCAGCAATATCTATATATATACTGTCACGTATCTGTAACAAATTAACTCATGTATATCACACGCTTGAATTTTTTCTTTGCCTTTTTACAGTGTCCTGAATGATTATCTCGTGTGGCAGACGGTGAGGTCGCTCACTTCTTGTCTATCCAAGCCATTCAGAGATGCTTACAAAGGTCTGCGAAAGGCCTTGATCGGCTCCGAGGGCCGAGAAGAGCAGTGGCGGTATTGCGTGAACGATGCCAACAATGTCATGGGATTTGCTATCGGCGCTATGTTTGTCCGAGAAGTTTTTCATGGCAAAAGTAAACCCATGGTTAGATACCCACTTAGTTAATACACATTTAACTTTAAATTCATGTATAAATATATTGTATAAATTGCATTGTCGATTTCCGTAGGCGGAGGAAATGATCAATGAAATAAGGACAGCGTTCACGAAAAATTTGAAGAATTTAGATTGGATGGACGCAGAAACGCGAAAGTCAGCCGAAGAAAAAGCAAATGCAATTACTGACATGATTGGATTTCCCGATTTCATCTTGAATCCTACTGAACTCGACGAACGATATCAAGATCTGTCAATAAAGCCAAATGAATACTTCTTCAATAACATTCGGGTTAATAAGTACAATTTAAAAAGAAATCTCGAAAAACTCGATCAACCCGTGAATAAGACGTCGTGGATTATGACGCCGCCAACGGTCAACGCTTATTATACTCCAACGAAAAACCAGATTGTCTTTCCGGCTGGCATTTTACAAAGTCCTTTTTACGACATGAAGAATCCGAGTAGTTTGAATTTCGGTGGAATGGGCGTAGTAATGGGACACGAGCTTACGCATGCCTTCGACGATCAAGGTATGTTTTATATGTTATTAATAAATGTTGATAAATTTACGTAATACTTTTCCGTATGGCCGGCCGAAGCCTTTATCAAAAAAGAGAGTTTATTTTCGATTTGAGTACAAAACTGTAATCCTAACATCATATAATTGTGTGGCTTATTCAAGGACGGGAATACGATCTACATGGTAATCTGCATCAATGGTGGAACAACGAAACTATAGAGAGGTTTAAAGAAAGAACTGAATGTTTTGTCGATCAATACAGCGAATTCGAAATTGAAGGCCGGCATGTGAATGGCCGACAAACACTGGGTAATTTGTTCTTGCTTGCAACTCTGTATCTCACAACAGATCATTACACAAGATAATTAAGGACCATTAAAAATTATGTACATGTTACCACTTTTCAGGGGAGAACATTGCCGATAATGGCGGCCTTAAGGCTGCGTACCATGCATACTTGACGACGGTTAAAGATTATAAGGATCAGCTGCCGTTGCCTGGACTTAATTTGACGCATCGTCAGTTATTTTTTCTTAATTTTGCTCAGGTATGACCAAAAAAAAGTGCAAACTCAAGTAAAAAGTGGCTCGTAAAGCTAATCTGCGAAATAAAAGCTCCTACATTTTGTCATATTTTTCTTGTGTTTCGTGTTGCAGGTGTGGTGCTCTGCCGTAACGTCCGAAGCGATCGGCCTTCAGATTGAAAAGGACTCCCATTGTCCGGCCAAGTTCAGGGTCATTGGGCCCTTGTCGAATCTCGACGAGTTCTCTGCCGAATTCAACTGTCCGAGGGGCACGAGAATGAATCCGGTCCATAAGTGCGAAGTATGGTAATGCACCTGCATTGTGTGCTCCGCTAAACTCTTATTTTTTTTTTTAAAGAAACCTTCAAGAGGCTTCAAATCAGGTACGGCTCACGCAGCCTCCACTATTACGGTTGAATTCAGCTACGGGTTTGGATTTTAAATCGAGGCCCAAATTAATGTTTGATATAATAATATAGTAAAGGCTGCGATAGCTGGCATACTGGCGATAATCCAAACAAGAACTTACAGACGAATTTAAGCGATGGTATATGTTTTTCATATACGTGCCATGAGCTGGCCATAGAGAGAGGCCATAGAGAACCAAATTCTCTCACAAGGCATTAGAATAAAATTATACGAAAAATTTTAATATGACGCGTCAGTCAGTAATTGCGCATTATTCGCGTCACACAGAAAATCTTGACTAAAAGCTTGATCTCGACGAGTTTATGTAAGAAAAAGGTATGTATAATATATATTTATGATCAAACTCTGCTTCTTCGAGACAAAGAAAGGAGTTGAATAAAATCTAACGTTTTGTTGGCTCCATTGCGATTTTGTACAACAACAATAAACAAATTTAATATTATTTTACTATTGTATACGATTTTCAATTGATATTGACGGTTAAAACCTTTGTCTTTTTCCACTTTTATACTCAAAACATGCCATACAATATAATACCATTCTTGCTCTTCCTTTTTCGAAACCTGATACGACTAAGATAAATGAAGATAAATAGCGATAAATATAGCAAAAGTAGAAAAAGTGGAAAATCTTTTGAAAATAGCTGTCTCGTTGAAGCAGAGTGAACTTAGTCAAAGTGCCGCCGAGTTAATTCTGCAGGCAGGATAGGTGATAAGCTTAAAAGATTTATTTTAAAATAATATCGATGTAATGAATATATTAATATTTTAATTATATTATACATTGATTATTGATAACTGATGCTAAAATGTAAAAATTTCAGGCGTACACACATACCTAATGTATTTTTAAAGAAAAATCAAATTTTGATGATTAATCTGACTGCTTTCATTTGTTCATCGTAATAGCTGCGAATATTCTGCCAACACTGAATTGAAAAATTAATAAAATAAACAGAATTTAAATAGTTGAGTCTCTAACAATCGAATAGAATTTTTGCGCAAGTATACTGTGATAGTCAAACCAATATGTAATACGTACTGCGAATTGAGTATATTGCGAGATATAATTAACTTGGTTCAAGAACATATTTTATATTAATATATTTTTTAACACACCCCGGCGTAAAGTGCGTACTTTATCGCCGCTGAGTCGGGAATAAAGAGCTACATTCATTTCTTACCCCCACTCTAGTCCCCCAGCGCCAGCGCATATGCCCCATCGCCTTCGGCTCGGGCATAAACAGCGCATGGCGCTGAGGATCTAGAGTGAGGTTAGGAAATGTATATGTAGCTCTTTTTTCCCTTCTCGGCGGCGATCGAGTACAAATTCGACGGTGGGTATGTTAAAAAACAGTATATTGCACTCGGGAATTAAGGTGGGCTGTGTACTCCCTGCGTCTGACTTGACCACACGCAGGGAGTACACAGC
>UCQR01013695.1:0-10458 GCA_900474235.1 Cecidostiba semifascia | reverse complement strand
CACACACACACACACACACACACACACAGGTACCTATACTAATACTTGCAGCTTGCAGTACTTGTACGCACTGTTCCGAGCTCCGATAACAAAATATATTATTACGTGTCGTCAATAAAAAACTACGAAATCTAAAGAAAGATAGTCTGCTCTGCGCCACTACGCCCGGTGATGCTCTACCTGCAAGTCCGTAAGTGAGTCGCCATATATCAGGAGACGCGTCACGTCACGAGTTATTGCGGCTTATCGGGGCTTTAAGAAATTTTTGTTTATACTCATTTGACGTGCACAGCATCATGTGGGCGGACACGGTTTTGATTTTGTTTATTAGTATATGCACGGCCCTTTTGGGAGAAGGTAAGCTGTTGGACAATTTTTTCAATTTTGTGTCAACGTTTTGAAGAAAACTGCTCATTTCGGTCTTTGCTTTGAAGGGTTAACTTGGCTGATGGTGTACAGAACTGAGAAGTATCAAAAACTAAAGGCTGAGGTGGAGAAACAGAGTAAAAAATGTAAGTCATTGACTTATCAAAAGTAATGCTATTTTAAGCTTGCGCTTTAATCATTGTTTGTTTTTATTGATAAATAGTGGAGAAGCGGAAAGAAGCACATGGCGATTCACTGGACAAGCAACAGAAGAAGAAAATTGAGCGCGAAGAAGAGAGACTTAAAAATAACAACAGAGACTTGTCGCTTGTCAAGATGAAGTCTATGTTTGCTATTGGTTTTGCTTTCACAGCTCTCCTGAGTATGTTTAATAGTATCTTTGATGGACGAATTGTTGCAAGGCTGCCATTTGTCCCGATAAGCTGGATTCAGGGATTGTCACACAGAAATCTTCCTGGAGATGACTACACCGAGTGTTCTTTCATATTTTTGTACATTCTTTGTACAATGAGCATTCGACAGGTATTTCCAATTTTTTGTACTTGACCAAAATACCTTGGAGTATTTTCCAATAATAATGAAAACTTTCATCTTTTTCAGAATATACAAAAATTGCTTGGTTTTGCACCCTCTCGAACTGCCAGCAAACAAAGTGGTAGCATATTTGGACCACCTCCACAACAATTCAAGTGAGAAGATATTGTTAACAAAAAACAAGTGCAAAAGCAATAAAGTAATAAAACATAAGACTTGAATTTAAAAAACTTTTGTGTGCAGAGATGAGATGAATGGTGTTAGATAAATGAAGTTTATCATCAAACAAATAAAATAATGTTTGTACAATTTATTTACAGAATATTTTACAAATGACCTTGTATCTTACCAAATATTAATTTCTTTCACTGTTTGTGATGTAATAAATCTTTCGAAACCCAACCTACTCAAATCTATTGTTTGGAAACAATTATGTATGATTAATTCTGATACTGCTCTTCCGACTGCAGGTGCTTTTTGTATACCATGACCACTAAAGCCAGTAGCAAAACATAAATTCTCGTGATATGGATGGAAACCTATTACTCCATTTTCATCCATTTTGTTGTATTCATAATACCCAGCCCACGATGATTTTACCTACAATCAATTATGACAGTTGTAAGATATTTGTGGAATAGATCCCTATAAATACTATAATTTTTTCCAATTTGTAAAAGTAAAACAAACCTTCAAATTTTCAAAAGCCTTTACTCTGTTGGCAAGGATGGGCCATATATTGTTTTCAAAAAATTCCGGGTCAACATCCAAATTATCTACAGATGGTTCTTCATGTTCTTCAGGACTGCGCCCACAAATGTAATTATTTGCTAAACCTTCTCGCCTAAAATATGTACCTGTTGGATCTATTGTTAACGGGGTGTTCAATCCAGGTCCATCAGGAGCATGAAAACAATATACGAATCTTTTTCTGAAAATTTTTTCGCAACATTGTAAGATTTGAAATATTTTAAATTGAATAAATAAAAAACGTACCTAGGCTCTACTGGTAAAGGAAATCCCAAGACACCGTTTCCAGCACCAATTTTTGCCATTTTAGCAATATCCCCACTAAATGCACCAGCAGCTACAATACATTTACTAAAAGTTATTGGCCTTTGTTTGCCATCTTCTGTCTCTACAACTAGATATTCGATTTTTTCATATTCTCCTGCTGGCACACCGGGAAGGTTAACATTAGGTCTTACTTTAAAATTAAAGCCTTTGGCTGTAGCTGTTATGTACTCAACTCCCATAGATATTGCTTTTCGTTTCAAAGCACATAAAAGTAACCAAGGATCAAACCATCCTTCATTTTCTATACCAAGACAACCTAATTCAATATCATCGGTGGTGAGCCAAGGAAATTTCGATTTCAATTGATTTTTGTTCAAGAGTACATTTTTTGCACCCATACTCTTCTGTAACATGTGATTTCTTTTCAATATATCTACCGATTCTTCAGTGGCTAGAGATAAATATCCATATGGATGGAATTGTAGATCTACCAGAGGTTCTCCTTCGAATCCTAAATACTCATTGGCATTGCGAATAAATTCTGCTCCAAACAGCGACATCTCAATGTTTTCTTCCAAGGAAAACTGTTGTCTCAAGCCACCGACTGATAAAACAGTTGAACATTGTTTATACTGAAACAATAAATAAATAAATATGCTTACATGTCTTGTTTGTATAAAAAAAAATGTTTACACTTACACTGGGATCTTTTTCAATCACCACAACGTTCAAAGACCCTCTCAGTATTTTTTTACACCAGTAAGCTACAGCACTACCAATAGCGCCTCCTCCAATAATGACAACATCACAGTGATTTGGAAAAATAGGTGAGTCCGGATCATCCCAATCTATGACCCTGTTAGTTTTTTCTTCGTTTGCAGGATTTATTTTGTCTTTCCAAAACATCACTTTTTTCTGCATTAAAGCAGCATCTCTCTTCAAACACTTCCATATCTTGTCCTCCGGACTCTCGCTTCCCAGATCTATATTCTCTCCCAGTTTGACATCTTTGCCTTTTGAGCTCTAAACAACATTTTATTGATCAACATATACCTACGTAAGTCAAAATAATCATTCCAATCGATAATCAATGTTGTCGCATCCTACTAACCTTCGTAGAAAAAACACTACTTAGCTGGACGCACGATACGTTAGCTTGCCGGCTACCTCTTTTAACGAAAAGACGTAACATTTTGGCTATTTTTCCTTCGACCGCTGCTCAACAAATGAGCGGATTCTTCACAACTGAGAGTCTTCGAGGAGACTGAGAACTGAAGCGCTATTATAGTAGTAGTCTATACCTAATACGCCCAATGTGCTCGCTTTTGCGCTCACACGGCTGAGAATTTTTTATTTCCCGATAAGTATAAGCTGGCAATCTCATATCGTTTCTTGGCTTTTCTCTCCTCCACCGCTTTACTGTCAGGCGTTCGTTATTTCACAATCGCAGACGAATTGTTTTAATAAACCGATAAGGTATTTGGAAACTAATGCGGATGCAATTGCTCATAATATGTATGTACAATCTATTATAGGTATGTACATACATACCAAGGGAAGTACACGTGCACGTGCAGTAACAAAAATATTATGTACACATACCTATGCAAGATGAAGGCGCTTGGTGGGTAGGGAGATGGAAAGGCCATTGGCTCGTGTGATCCCGGACGAGTGATAGGTATACCTATATGTACAACATACATGATCCCGCGACTCGTCGCTTATCTATGTGCGGGAGATAATGAAAAATAAAAAACTAACAATCAAAAACACTAAAACTGCTAAAAATATGACAAACGGTTGATAAGACCCCTCGGCGCGACGATTGATTAATAACTAGGATATTACCGAAATCATATTTGAATTTCCTGGAATTCTAATAGTATAAGTCACCTACTACCTATATATAGTAAAGGTCTATTTAGAATGAAGTCGTTCTAAATAGTTTCAATAAGCAAAAAAAGTTTATCGATATATTATTCAAGTTTGAATAAATCGGTCTTATTATTTCCCTCGATATTGCATTTAATCTACTATTAATTTTTAGCGTAATAGGTATTTATTAGAACATTGAAGATATAATCTCAGGAGATATGGCATTTATCTACTTAGATTATTTGAAAAACAAAGTATTAATAGGATTTATGAATGACGTATTGTTTTCTAATTTATCATAGAAAGAAAATTATTATAAGACAAATTTACAAAAATTGAAAAAAGTTGCATTTTATATTCCATACTTATAAACAAAATACAATTTACATTTCTTCTCATAAGGCACTTTACAATTAGATTTATATATTATAATCAAATTAATTTTTCATAATTAGGTGAATTAAAATTCATATTTGTATAATCAAATAATAGTAAATCTTAGTCCTAGCAAAAAAAATATTATATTTAGCTTTGTTAAGTTAATGAGATTGTTATTTTCTCAAATAATAATAAATATGCTGTAAGTTTAAAGTCATCATTCATGTAAAATGTGTACTAAATTCTGAAATAGATTGTCCAATACGCAGTAACATGCAGCAATTCAATGCTGAAACTGGGTATAATTTACAATTAAAAAAAAAAATAAATAAAAAAAAAATTATCATGTAATAGACTTTAAAAGTCGGGATATAATATAAATTTTACACATTTGAGAGTACAACTTAAACCGGAGCACAAAATTGGAGAACACGTAACAAGGGAATTTACAATTGCCAGAATTGAAATTTTTCAAAAATTCAGTTTTCCTCCTTATTTATTTTCGATGATGATTCTGCTATACTAATGCTTTTGCGTATTTCCATGCCTATGGCTGCTGCCAGTGGCGGAGGCACTGCATTGCCAACCTGTCTATGTTTATCTTGTATGCTTCCATAGAATCGGAAATTATCGGGGAATCCTTGAGATCTAGCGCATTCGCGCACACTTACGACTCTTGTTTGATCAGGATGAAGTACACGCCCCTAAAAATGATTTTATTTATAGTAAACAGGGATACAGGTTACATAAAAGTTAAGATTATACGGAAGCACGAGAGAAATAGTAAGCTCCAATAAGGAAAGATAAATAGAACATTTCTATTTTAATTTATAGTATGTTTTCCTTGTAATTAAATTGATTTTCACCTATATTCCATTTAAAAATAAAATGATAGATATCTTTACCTGTTTACCCATAGGTTCAGGATTAGTAATCGTTGTGCTAAAGAAGCCATCCCATTCTATTCTACCATAAAGGCCAGCCCAATGATTGTGACGATTTCCAGTATGAGGTAGACACCAGGGTATCAGTGTGTTATCTTGTCTATCAAGTGGATTACATTCTTTTCCAGTACAGCAACTACATACGCCTCTGAATGCTCCGGTAGAGCTTTTACCAGCTTTCTTATCATGATAATTATATTTTCTGAAAAAATACATATAACAATCAAACACAAATAGGACAAATAGATTAAACAACTTTTTCAATCAATAAAACGTACAATTTATTTGTGTGAGTTCCGTCACTCAGTGGAATTACGATGTTGGGAAGATCACGCCAGTCAGACCCACTTACAGTTGGAATATGAGCCATACGCGCTTCCACTAGAGGTCCTAAATCTTTGCATATATGATCCAATAACAGAGCCTCACTTACGCCAATTCTCAGCTGAAAAATTTGAAAATTAATTAAGGATGATGCATTAAAAAACTATGTTCGATTTATAGTATATTTAATTTTCTAATCTGCTAACCTTTCGTTGAAAATGAGATAGAGGCTCACTGCCGTAACTCATAACGTCTTCATTCTTGCCGCTCTTGATACTTGGCAAATCTGATAATGCATCACGAATAGTGGTAACTTTGTATGGAGCTGACTCAACCCAGTCATACGTTGGGAAATACTATAAAACGAAAAATTCAATGTGTGAAACAAACTTGGATACAAAACTAAAACAAAGCAACGCAATCTTAATTACCTTCTTATTATCGATAACGACACTTAAATTGCATGCCGATTTACTAAATACATGAAGAGGATTAGGGTATTTAGGAAGAAGTTCGCCTGGAGCAGCGGCTAATATTATCATTCTGAAAATCAATTTAAATCGTTATCTTTACAAAAGAGAATATTGTCTTCCTAGTATCTGTAAAAAATGAAAATTCACAATACCTTCTTCGTGTTTGAGGAACGCCATAATTTCCTGCTTGAAGTATTCCAAAGGTGCACTGATATCCCATTCGAATAAGGCACCTCAAAGTCAATTTAAGTACCATACTTTTTTTAAACGTTACGAAATTTCTCACGTTTTCCATTATAAAAAATCGAGGTCTATAGTAATCGCAGTAAGAAAGATATGATACTACAAGAGAATTTTTGAATAGCGAGTATGCTCTGGAGTTGAATCTGTTCATGCCACTGAAACCTTGGCAAGGAGGGCCTCCACAAAGTAAATCTACTTCACCTCGTTGAGGCAAACGTTGTCCACCTACCATAGTCTCCCCCTATAAAATTTGCATATATTTTGTCAATCACACAGTTTGAGAAGAGAAAAATCTATGGATGGTTATAAAAACAGACTCACGTCCATGACTTTTTTTAAATATGCATTGCAGTCTCCAGTGAAAACGGCAGCATTTGGATTATTGAGACGATAAGCGTGTGCAGCGGCTTCATCAACTTCTATAGCCCATGAACTTTCTGCAACTCCAGCTTGGTGCAAGCCTTCAGACAGACCTATTGAAATTTTTAATTTTTATTGACATACTCAGTCTTAATGAGATTGTGTATGCGTATATGATATTTACCTCCGCAGCCAGCGAAAACGTCTAATGTGCGCAACTTGTTCTTGATTTGCGGAAAATCGGGAGGAATGTCTATTAGCTTTGGAGTGTCTGCTTTCTTGCTCTTTGACTTAATTTTATCGCTCTTTTTAACAAGTTTGCCAACACTGCATGCTTTTGACGGCGGTTCGTCGAATTCTTCTTCTTTATGAATGTACATCTGAGTGAAATAGAAACGATTTGGACCCGCGGCTGTCCACTCTTCAACACTAATGTCCAAGTTTTCGGAATATGTCAAGTAACATTTTCCGACTACACAGGTAAATGGAATTGTAATTTCTTCCTCGCTCCAATATAACATATTCAGATCTGATCGTTCCTTCAAAGACTCACTTTTGAAAGTGTTTTCTGGACGGTACAACTTTTTGATTTTGATGTGTAAACTAGTTGACGCAAGCAATTTCACATTTGTGGTAGCAAAAATGCTAGTGATGTAACCGATTTCAAATGGCTCGGGTGTGTCCAAATTTGAACCCTTTACGCGATCGTTGAATTTACGATAATATTCCGGGAATCTATCTTCGTCAACTTCACGCTTGGTCCTATTAGCTTTTTGACGTGCAAGTGGATATTTAAATTTAAATGTACCAGGCTGTAAGAATACAGCACTTCCAACTCGGAACTCCTCATCTTTGTACTTAACCATGCCATATAAAACTTCTTTGCTACTCTTTTCCTCCAATTTGTCAAACACCTGCGGCCTGTTCTGTTGTTGCAAGCAAGTGCAGCGAGTGCAAGCCGAGCAGAAACGGTATTTAATTTCTGGTCGGCATTCCAAATCCAGTAATGGATCCTCAAATCTGGCATTGTTGGGATCGTAACGTTTTTGATAGTAAAACGAGGTGATGTCTTCCTTGGATTCATCCATGCTGTTATTAACACTAGTATTACCTAGTTCATTCCAGTTCTCGGGGGTTTCTCTGCGCAATACACTAGTTTTTGATTTTACATACGAAACAGGTACATCTTGACAATCATCCACCAAGAATAACTCACTAGAATTCGATGTTTCACCCAATACTGTTTCGCTACCTCTCCATAGCCAGGTAGCATGAAACATTTTTATTCCCATTTTATTTTCCCACA
Source organism: Cecidostiba semifascia (assembly GCA_900474235.1). Taxonomy (NCBI): domain Eukaryota; kingdom Metazoa; phylum Arthropoda; class Insecta; order Hymenoptera; family Pteromalidae; genus Cecidostiba; species Cecidostiba semifascia. Next base: position 2,617 of record UCQR01013695.1, on the reverse strand, counting down.
TATAAATCACCTTGACAATTTGGAGAGGTACAGTGGGATCAACAGATTCGATAAAAACGTAGTCATTTATCTCAATAGTTTCTGCATCAAGTTCAACAGCACTGTAAAAAGCTCCTTTGGAGTCAGTGCCAATAGGTTTGCCAACCCACTCAATTTTACCACTTCTGCTTTTTAAATTACCCAGCTTCTTTCTATATGCAACTATACTAGGTTCGGCATCTGGCTCAGGTCCTTCTTGGTCATCGGGATCTTCATCATTGGCCTCTTGAATTTCCATATTTGGACATCGACGTTTAACGCATGCTTGTTTGCTACGACCGGGACCGCCAAATTTGATCATACTCTTACATGCTGAACATTCGCCACAATCGGGTTGCTGGCAGGGTTCACAAACTCCGCATCTTCGGCGCTTCAATGCTACCATATCTGTGCCATTATTTGCCAACTGGTCAGGGAAGAAACTATCAAACACGTTATTTACAAGCTGGGTGGCAGTGGCTTTAGTCCAGCTAGGTTTCTTTTCTTTCTGTGCTTTACGCATGAGACCTCTACGCCAATCGTCTTCTTGGCGCCTACTATTGCGCTTTTTGCCTTTCCTCACTGTTTTTCCTTTATTAAATGTTATTCCTGCTAGATCAATTAAAGCTCTCATGCAGGGGGTTGTGATTAATAATGGATCATCTGTAGTAGCTGATTCATCAAATGATACAATTTGATCGCAAATGAATTGCGCATGGTGTAAAAGTATATCTTCTGTGAATTTTGGCAATCCTTTTGGCATTGCAACAGTCTAAAAAGGTACATGGTAATTATTTTTTAGTTTCATTATATTAAAGGTCAATATTCATTATATTAAAGTTATAAATAGCCATGTTATATAAGAAATATACTGATTTAGTTATTGAGTGTCAGAGTTATAACACCATTACTAGTTATATAATAACAATATTTGTAATAATTAGGTTCTAGTATGTAAATTTTAAGTTTTATATTTTTTATGTACCAGCATTTTTTTGTACAAGCAAACTAGCTTTGCCTCTATATGATTCTACTACTGACACCTACATAGCAATATAGGATTTTCTTGTAATATTTTTGTACTAGTTAAATAAAATAAATAAAGAAAATAAATTAATTGTTTAATCTCCAAACCGGTGAGTAAAAACTTACTTGAAGTTTATTCAGTAAATCTTCGTATGTAGGACTTTCTTCATCTAAAAGGAATTCAATAACTGTCTTACTCATAAAACTCTTTTCCCTTACAGAAATCATGAATACGGCATACTCTTCTGATGGATCCATAAGAACATAATCTCCTATCTCAGTACTAAAAGATACAATAGCTTGTTCTCCACCATCAAAACCAGACACCCACCACTCAACGATAGGACCCATATCTTTGCCTGGTATACCACCTTCAATTGAATGATCGTCATCATAAATAGGCTTCACATATCCAGAAAAGTAAATGTTGATGTTTTTTTCTATCAAACCACCATCAAATGGACATAAATGACCATTTTTGTCATACACACTAACAAGAATTAAAGTATTATTGTAAAATGTTATAAAACAATATTTTTTTTTTAAATTCTGTAAATTTACCTGAAAAAAGTCACTTTATTAAGAGCCCTTGCATCAGCTTCCGTAATATCCAGTTCATCTCCATTAAACAAACACAGTTTAGGGTCCAGAAGGACTGAATACTCATCGACAGCATTATTAGGATGACCGATGTACAATCTCAGATCTTCATCATTCAATTTTTGCAAACAAATTTCACAAACAGGCTCTGCTGGCCTGACAGGTTTCTTAGTCTCCGTCTTCCCCTGTCTGTCACGCTTTCCGGTCTTGACTCGTTTGTTAGGCTGCTGATCCTCAACATAATTCTCATTATCTTGGTTCTTCTCCTCTGGCTCTTTTGGATCATCGCCATCGCTGTGTGCCTCACCATTAGTCTCGATATCTCCACCTGCAGCACCATTTGCCTCCACTAACATGTTGATATGTTTCAAAACAAATTCTTCTCTAAACAGAAAACAAAACAGAAAAAATATTGCGTGTATGTATGTACTTATAACCCTACACTCTTAGAAAACACAAGTCAAAAACAACATGGAATAAGAGATGTAGTGACCGGCGGTTTTTCCGTCAAGACAACAAAGAAATTTTCGATATGGAGAACAAACAAGTGTGTTCTCGTTTGCGAAATCAACAGCGCGTTGGCGTCACATGTTTTCGAGAAAAGTTTGAACAAATTGGATTGGAGCAAGAGATATTATCAACAGATAACAAAAAGCGAAACTGCTAAACGAACAAACCTTGCATAAACTTGTTCACCCCGCCAACGTATACACTGTGCATGTGTGCACGCCAAGCTATACTTAGGATGTGTATTGTTATTTTGTATACGATTCCCTCGCAAAAAAACTATACAAACATAACCTTCGGATGTTAAATTGTTTGGCTCCCGGCCATCAAGGCATCAAGCTTCTCAATAATATACGTATATGTACATACAGATTCAAACGAATTTTTTCACTTACAAATTGACTCAAGTGTCCGTAAAAAAACAATACAATCCATTCAATGATCGATGAACATCGCAATCCTCTCT
>UCQR01013694.1:0-10461 GCA_900474235.1 Cecidostiba semifascia | reverse complement strand
CTGGTTTAATATGGTCTGCTCCTTAAAAAAAATTAAGAATTTTTATATAAAAATATTAAAAGCTCCTTAATTCCCGTCCAAAGGCTCAGAGTCAACAGAGGTAGACTACCTATATATGCAAGTTTTGTTATGTATATCCCAATGTTGGCTGGTCATTGGTTGGAGCAAGAGGAACTTTTTATATATGATTATGTTGTGTTAAAAAAGTACATTAAAAAAAAAATAGCTTTGGCTTCATCTATCATGAAAAAAGTGATCGTAAAAAACACAAGCGAAGCTAGCGTTCTCAGAACTTTGTCATTTCTTAAGTCCGAGTCGTTACGGTAAGACCAAGCGTATATATAGTAAGTACCTCTATTACACAATTTCGTGCAGTCTCCAAATTGAAAAGAGCCGTGAGTAGAGTATCTGGGAACACAATTTGAAAAAATCTATTGTTACTTTTAAAAATAAATAAAAAATAATGTTTAACTAACGCACTTTAGTGCTTAATAGAAAATGTTGTTAATTTACCTCTAAAAACAGAAATGATTTGCTCTAATCACGTCTCTGCACGAGGATTTAAAAGAATGTAATATGAACCTCCTTGTCAGACTCATATTCAACTCACAAATTAAAAAAAAAAACTCCTAAAAAAGATTTCTCGAAAAACGCAGAGAGCTGCTGTACAGTACTCCAGCCAACCGCAACAAGCGCGCGCGTCATGTACAGGCGTAGACCGCGAAATGAAATAAAAATCGGGGCTCGCGAGGAAATTAACTTCCTTCCGTTCTGCCATCGTCGGCGAGTAGGGAGTTAGGTATAGCATCCAGTTGAAAAGCTTTTCATTCGCGCTGGCGCTTGTCGCTATATCATCGCTCTTGGTATTCCAGAGACGCGCGCTCGCGCCAGATAAAGCTGTGCGGGGGCGCACCTAGGCCTCCTCCTCCTTCTTTGCCGCAGCAGCAGCAGCAGCAGCAGTAGCCTACTCAACGCGGATTGAAAAGTTACCCGCTTGCGCGCACCGGAATTATACCCGAAATAGCGTGACCCAGATTCCCGCGTCTGCAGCCTGATTTTTCGCGGAAACGCTCGGGGGTTGGAGAGGCGCTCTTTTTCTCGACTCTCCTTCTACTGCAGCAGACTCGCTGGAATATAGACGCGAAAATTTTGAGGAATTATGGCGGTGTGAGAGGAGATTGTGTGCTTGCTTGCTGGGACACCGAGGTGGAGGATTTCGTAGGGATGATTGGTACGCTTTTCAATTGTCGCGGGAGAATGGTCTGATTGAGTAGTTTTCAGAGGAAGATAAAAAGCGGCTTGAGACCGAAAAGGGAAGAACTGTGTGTGTGTGCAACCTGCTCAGCTCAGCTTTTGTTCTCGTAGCAAAGACTGATCTAGCGTAAATCGCTCTTGTATATACGAAGTTGCGGAAAGCTTCTTCATAATTGGGATATCCGCTGTCTAGTTGATGTAAGCCGACATTGAAAGAGCTAATAAGCAATTTCATCGAGATTAAGCTAACAATGTTTTACCTGTAAATATACATACGCAGATTTATTATAGAGAGAATTGAAAAAGCAAACTAAACGAATATTCTCTTCGACAAATCAAGTGAGTGCCAATGTACTCGCCACATAAATTCGTTGCCGTCAATTGCCGTTTTTTTTTTGTAATTACCTCATCCGTCATAGAGATCGATAGAGCTTATTCATCAATTTCACGTTTTTCCCATCGTACACCCTCTTCTCCATCACAAATCTTTGTCAAATACGCAGCAAAAAACGTCCACTCGCGCGCAGAGAGCACTACTGCAACGAAATAAAGTAAACTATATACTCTGGAGCAACGCTTATATATAATGAAAGATCAACAAGTCAGGTTGGTCCTCCCCGATGAATTGCCGAAGAGAAAAAGCCACCACACCGCACGAAAGATAGAGCCAGAGAACTTCGAATCGTCGATGAATAATATATATAGAAGACGAGCGTCCTCCGGTTTATTCCATTACCCGCCGTCGACTCCAATGATTTGCAAACGACGTTAGAGCGTAGTCCCGTAGGAGCGACCATTTTGCTTCTCCCGGTCTCGTGTATAAAGATGAATGAATACGCTATTAGAGGCGCATTGTCTTGGTTCTCCTGCTGCGGAGTGAATAACCGCTGTCGGCTGCGACGCAAACAAGCGACAAGAGGCCGGTCGACGATTTTAAAATCACGCCTTTGAGCTTGTGCTTTCGGTTATTACGTACGATGTAATAACGAGAAAAGTTTGAAGGTTCCTTGTTGAGCGATGGATGTTTCTGTTGGCGACTGCATCTCTTGTTATAATGTATATCACACTCCGTCCTTTTCTAATTTAAGTTCTGGGAATAGAATAACTTGACATCACTTTACCTTGTTCTTTTCTTGTAGGACAAACTCTTCTATCGCAATAATCTGTTTTTATATGAGTGTTATAAGATAACAAGAGTGATAAATCTACTCGAGCAATCAAAAAGAGAAAAAGGAAGGAGAGAAAGTACACACCCGACACGATTATAATTGGCCGGTAATTGCAAAACACCAAAACAAGCCATCGCTCCGGTACACGACGTCAGCACGATTGCAGTGTTCAAAGAAAATCGCTTCTGGCATGAGCTAGGGATTTATTTTGCTAAATTTTACAACTTTCAAGAGTTCGTTCGATCGTTTTATCCGCATCTCGACACGGCTCTTTCAATCTTTGTAGTGTATGTGAGAGAACAAAAGTATTACAGCAAGGGCTTTGTTTCTTGTGCACCTTCAACAAAGAGAAAGTAGAGTTAAACATTTATTTTGCTTCTTGTATACACACTACTAATGAAATCGTGTATTCTTTACGTTTTAGGTAAGCTCATTATCGGAAAGTACTCGATCAATATTGAACCTTCATTCGTGCTTAGTAGTAAGTAGATTAAAGATGCTATTCAATAATCTTTTAATCTCCGAAATCCCGGTTAATTCCACATCGTGAACATTATCTGGATCTATTTGGTCATCATCTCTTACAATAGATAATACTCGAGCTACCAATCTCGTCAGCTGATACTCTCGGTTCTGGTCCTATATCCCACAATATATCAGAATCTCCAAGATAGAGTAGCAACTCGTCGTAAAGCGTCACTATCAGAGCGTTAACGAATTAGGAAGGCGAATCGAGCACCGGCTCTTCTAGTAAAATAAACAGCAGCAGCCATATATATCAACGGTAGCTTCACTTTCTTTGTCACAGGACGAAGAGCTCGAGCAAACATAGCCGAACTGAAGGTTCGACGAGAAGGTAATTGCTTTAACTGGACCGGAGACGCTCGGCGTAATGACGCCTCTTGTTGTGTGTGCTTTGTCTATGCAATGTAGGGATTTTGTCGCTGCATATACTAGTTAGCAAATACGTCGATGATATTGACCTTTAAGATTGATTTATAAAATTGAAGTTTTCGATTTTACGGGTTATTCTTATTTTGTATTAATAACTAAGGACTTTATTTCGTTACAAAATTTTGTGATGCGAACGAATTAATTAAAGTTGATAGAGTCTATAATACAATGTACCCATAATGTAATGAAAGCGGGCTTTGTATAGTGTTTGATCAGGCATTACAATAGGAGAATTGTTTACATTCGATTAGGATCCACTTTGTCCGTTATGGTGCCAACCAATATCGACCGGAGGCTAAATTATAATTACCATCACATTGAATCTGTTACAATCTAGCCTCTAAATTTATTTTGTGAACAACATAATATTATAAATCTTCTGCAGTATAGAGAAAAGAGCTCGTGAATGATTTTATATACGTAAAAGGAAACGCCACTTATCCCTACAGATAAAAAAAGCGTCTCGGAAAAAAGGTTGCTTCACCAGAGGAAACACACTGTCAGGCTATGTTTTTCCGTCGTTGACCAACTTCCGATCGATTGACCCTTACCGCTCGCCATCCGACTATAAGCCTCTACGCTGCCGCCAGCTATACGACGGCGATGTAAAAGTATTTATCGGCCACTCTGATTGCCGATCAATCTGGCTAATAGACCGAGAGGAATCCAACCCGCGTCACGTCGTGGATGATTTGGCTCCATCTTTTTTGTGTGCCTTTTTTTCGGGGAAACGATTTACGAGCGGGACATAGAACTTTTTCGGATTGCGGCTAAAAGGGAGAAGAAAAAGTCGTTGACTTATTTAGGCACTCTTGTCTCGGGATGTTTGGCATACCTAAATCACTGTTGGAAGTTTTTGTGCTCTCGAGAGCTGAGCGATTGTTTTCTATGTGGGTTTATAAGCTTATAGCCGTTATACTTTTTTTCCCTTAAGATCCGAATTAAAGTGTAAATGATGTTTTTTCGAATACCTTTAGACATAAGACAACTGAAAACGATGAAAATTGTAATATTCAATGTAGTATTGTAAAGATTGACGGTTAAGCACGAGTTTTCCGATGTCTGTATAAGCAAAAACTCGTAAACAACAAGTAAGCTGTATGATAGACTGTAAAAGTTCGACGCCAGCTGCGTCTCGAGACGCTCGCAAATTCAAAACTTCGGCATCGACCTTCGAAGAATCTGCTCTCCTCTCATAAAGTATTCAACAAAACATAACCCCGAGTAAACAATCTCAAACACGCGCGCTCGCGCACACACACGCTTTCCTCCCGAAAATTAATCGGCAAACTTGTGTCTTTCACAAGCACAACAAGCAGAAAAAGCGCAAGTTCCGAAAAACGAGCAGTAAAGACACAGAGGAAGCAGCAACGGCATCTGGATGAAGAACGAAGTTTAGCGGCGTAGATCTCGCTCTGGGCGCGTCTTTCCGCTTGACAAGCGCGCGATCGTAACTTTGCAGGAACAGCAGCAGCAGCAGCAGCAGCCACCGGTGCAAAGTCCTGAAGTCGACGCCTTTCCGACGACTCTCTGTGTATACAGAGCCCATTGTATATAGCCTACTCCAGTTTCGCGCGCGCAGTGGTCCTCTGAAACTTCGCGCGCCGTGGAATATCCTCTTTCTTTGCTGCTATATGCGCAGCTTCTATAGCTCTCCGTCTCTCTGATGTGGCCTTTTGTGTGCGCTGCTAGTCTGTTTTTAGATTTTTTTTTATTCAACCTCGACGCTTTTTGGTTTTAAGCTTGATTATTAATGTAAAATTCGTTGCGTATTTTCTCCACATAGGCATTATACTCTGTCCTCTGTTTTTGGGATAAGTGATTTTCAATTTACTTGTTTGAGTATGCGCATAAAATACCGACGGGGCGTTGTTCAGTGTTGCTGAATATGCAGTGACGGGGATGCTTGTTAATAATAACCATATATAGATATACGCAGCAAAGCCGTGCATGAAAATAGTTTGTACCGGATGAATCATGGGATTTCAATATAATTATTATCATATAGAATATAGTTTGTAGAATAGATTTTTATTTGGATAAAGTCAAAAATTTACATCTCATTTATACATACATTTGCAGTCTTATCTGTACAGTATCTGCCAACTAAATGTTCTTGAATCCACGTCTGTCATTAAACCTTTGATATCTGTGATGGAAAATAAAGTTTACCATTCAAATTCTACGTGCCAAAGATAGCATTATACACGTGCCTTTGGCCTCTAATTGAGTCTAACTCTCTGGCTCATCCTCACTTTAACGTATACATAGACAGCAAAGCCCGCGGCTACACACCGGAACTCATTGTTAACGCGATAGTCACACCGCGACTTTGAGACAGAGACTCGCGCGCGAGAAGTCATTAGTTGCGCCTATATGCGGCAAACACACTCGAGACCGCATGATGCACTGGTGCTCGTTACAGTCGCACCGCGTGCGTCAAACGATTGAGGTGTTTTAAACGCCGAGGCCCTTTTGCTGTGCGCGCCGCTAATGCAGGCTACTCTTTGATGTAAAGAGCGCTTTTTGCGACTTTCCTCGCTGGTGTTTTTCTTTACGTTCACTTTTGTACATCTGTGAACTGACTTGAAGTGTAAGTAGAGTTTTATGCATTTGATGCATTCGGTCAAAGAGAAATCTAATAATTTAAAGGAATGAGTTTATTCATTAAAGTTTATTGAAGAACAGTCGTATTGTTGTACATCCGTAAGTCAATCATACACTTCCTCCCCCCAAAACTATAGATGACTGTACGAAATCCAGTTATCAAAAATTTCGTCCGAACATTTGTAAGCACATGCACGCGTTTGATTAAACATCTCTTATGCCGATCGATCATTTTCAAAAATCCGTCATCTCATATTTGGAACGATCGCTGATGCACAAGCGACTGGTCGAGTACATTAATTCCAACATTTGAACCGAAACGTTATTTCCGAAAATATTCCTACAGATCTTTACTGAAAATTCCGACAGGCGCGGGTGGTCACACACTTGATTACATAACGCACGTGAATAATTTTCGCGCGAAAGCAATTAATACAGCAGTGAAGATTTAATTTAACGTGAGATTTTTCGATGCAAATCGCCATAATAAATATGTCGTGGCACCCGGCGGCAGCGTGTGGCACGACACCTCGCACGTGCTGTGCGTGACCCGCATGCAACGGCTTTTCTGCTGCCGCGCAAATATGACGTCCAAGCCAATTTTCACCGGCGGGCGACTGGCCTCTCGCCTTTGACCGTCTCTGAATTTTAATTTCCCGGCCCAGGTCCACCTGAATATTCAATTCCGTGCCACTCATTCCTCCCTACCATCCCCTGGAAGCTTGTGTCTCCGAATCTGTATAGATATTCGGTGGATACGACGATGCAGCTGCGAGTCAGTTTTTAGTATATACGAGGAGAGAGTGAAATGCTCTGCATTTTAATCCGATGCTGTGGGCAGGTCACTTTTTTATTGAAATGCTTGGTTGCGATTATGATGTGCTTTATTTTATTATTTACCGAGGATTATAGCAGCATTGCGGCGAATGAGGACACTGAAAGTGCAAAAAGAGTGGCGAATAAAGCTATCCCATCGATATTTGATTAATAATAGCATTACATTCTTTTTAAAAGCATAATTGAAGATTTGTGTCCTTTCGGCCTTAGGAAGCAATTGATTTTTCTTGGGTACGCCATTATTCTAGAGATCGTCCTCCAGCCTTTGTTCTAACGACTGTAAAAATTCCCCTTTCAGCGATCGCTAAAGTTTTTACTTGGAAAGTGCCATCGATTCACTTTTCTCCCTACTTAGCGCTAGCTATTGCTCTCTTTCTCGCTCGTCGACTCGACTTGGTATTCTGGGGAACGCGAAAAACCTCAGACAATCTGCCTTAAAACCATTACTGCACTTTCGAACTCAATCACTTTGGCAGAAGATACGGAGTAGTTTTTTTCCAGCGAGAAAGATCGGCTTTCTCAAAGGTTAATGGTTCCCTCTTTTCTCCCTTTCTCTGTGTGTCACCGCTTCAGCCTTTTTCAAATTAAACTCTTGCTAATGCGCAAAAAGACAATTGTTAAATGAGGCATCAAAATAAACTTGAAGAGTGTAAATATTTTTTGCTCGAACGTAAACATTCTTAGTTTTTGTCGTAACTAATTATTCTAATTATCCTGCAACTAGTCTTGTGTGAAAAAATTAAAAAACAATTTAATATTCTCCGCGACCACAGTGATAGATAAACAACTTCTATAAGTGAATTCTAAAAAGCGCCGAATGGCTGTCCAATGAGCACGACTTTAAGCACCGCGAGCCCTGTGGACGACAAGTCGTTAAAAACTTTTTACGAGCAAATGCATCGCCAGTAATGTTTTTCAGCCTGCATATCCTCGGCTCTCTCGCTTAACTAGGCAATGCATTTTAATCCGCCAATATTTTTTCCACCTTCAGCCATCTCGCTATCAAAGTATAGCTTTGCAGAAGTATATGTATATGTATAGTCTCCGCTCAGTAGCAGTATCAGTGTAGAACATTTACACTGCAGTCAAGTCACTTCGTTACATCCCGGCTAATCCACTTTAACGAGCGTCTCCAAGTCCGAGTAAAAGTCTCGCTCTTCTTTGGCTATTCTCTCCTTTCTCCGGTCGTTCGTTTTAACGCGCGCGCCACCGCCCGCACTTAATCATCGTCTTCCAATCCACGGAGAGACTGTCTCGCTTCCTTGACTATACAGGTATACACTGCAGCCAAGGGGCGCTTTCTTCTTTGCAACTCCAGGGCAGTGCGCGTATTATATGTACGCTGTGCAAACAGAGCAATGTGCGCGGGAAATAGAGAGCCAGAAACAACACGCTGCTGCAGGATAAATAAAGAGAGCGAACTGTTACGCGCTGGAAATTAACGGAGAAGTGGAAACGTGCTATATATACAGCATCGAGGAAAAGAAACGTCGAAGTCAAACAGCGATACTTGCGCGCAGGACGAGCGATTAGGGAGCGTAAAGAAAGTCTCTCTCTCTCTCTGAGCAGGAGTAAACAAAGGATTGCGAGTCGCCCGGAGCAACCCGGTCGTTACAACGCCCTGGAGAGAGAGTATGCGTGGGTGTGTGTCCGGTGTTGCGCTCTGCTACTATCTCGGCGGTGAACTTTCAGAACGAGTCTTTTGGCTGTGGTCGTTTTCATAAAGGGCGCGCGGCGCGGACAAAAGCACCGGAGATGCGGGTCAGGCTTAAGGTGCGAGAATAGAGGACGGCATCAGACTACGTTGTGATAATTTTGTCGCGACATGGGTCTGTCGTGTAACGAAATCAACTCGTGCTGAAATAAGTTGGCTGACGTTATTCGGTGTTGCTGCAAAGTGTTTAGTCAAATGTTATGGTCAAACTTTGAATATCTACATTAAAAATCACTTCCTAAAGCACACAAGGATTGTGGCAACAGCATTTTTACTCTACACGAGAGAAAAATAAGCAGACGCGCTGGGGAGAGTTGGAGTTATAAATTGATTTCTCAACTTTTACGTGTAGTTAGTTTCTTAAAAGTGGTATAACTTCTGAAGGACTTTCAAGACGGTAAAAAAGTGCATGACAGGCTTCTTTTCTTCTAGTATTTTTGTACCACTTTTACTTTTCGGGACTTCACGTCGTTCTATAACTTTGAGAAACTAGCCCTTGTAAAAACTGTCAAACTATGTTTCACGATATTGAATTATAGAATAGATCGAATATCGCATTTAAATGTAAAGTAAAGCCTTGATAAAACAAAGTTGAATTTGCATTTCAGAGAAGTTGTTAAAACGGTTAAAACGAGAAAGTCAATAATTGATGGTAACTCGCAAATTATTTACTGTTTCAGCTTTGTAAGCAAAGTTTCTGGAAAGTGTGGAAAAGCTTGTTTAAGTAATTTCTCACTATCGTCGAACTTGTTATCGAGATTAAAAACTTTCATCAAGAACAACTTACTCAACTTATTTCAAAATGAATATTTCTGAAATGGTTTGAATTAAAAATACAACCATACTAGGTTACTCCAAAAAAGAAAGATTGACAGAGTTTAAAAACTTTGTTAACAGAATAATCCCTCTCAAGAAAATAGAATCCAAGACTTTCGTAAAAGATAAGAGACTGGGGCTTACGGAATAGTAACAATTCAACTCCTCAACTTCGGTAGATCTCTTCCCCTCGTGCATACCTCGTGCTTCACACTACTTTTTCTTCTATTTCGTTTGCCTTGCCTCTGTACTACTGGAAATGCATTCTCGCGACTAGCCTTTTGTAGCTCCTTGCTCGCAGCTCGGATGTCTTTCAATCGCGATCGGAAATGGCAAGCGCTTTGAGCCGTTGGTCGATGGTTCCATGCGCGGCAGTCCGCAAAATAGGAGCTCGGAAATCTTTCAAATACAGCTCCCGGAGCTCGTGAGTAGTCCAAAATGGAAATGGAAGGGGAAATTCGAGATCGACTTTGTTTGACGGCCCAGGGCGATGCTTTCTGGGGTTGCGTGTGCAAGAAGGGATAATTTTTATTGGGCACGTGATTTAGATCTTGAGTGCTAGCTTCGGTGTAATAATAGGATAGGTAATTATGGAATATTCATCAGGCAGTTCAGCGTGTAATTTGAAAGTCAATGCTGATTTTCTAGCATCAGGCGTATATTCATTAAGGCGCTCATTCTGTGAAGTGCCCGGTGATTTACTCTCACAGGCCTTTATATATATATTGTTTTCTGTTTCAAGTGCTACGATGATTATCGTTTAAAGCGTATCATTACCGAGTTACAGAATCACACTCGTGATTGCTTCCACCTAAACTTAGTAAAAATAGCAAAATTTTATTTAATGTTTTAGAAATCACGACAAAAATGAAACAATACAATTTTTCATTCTTCTTCCTAATTCGATGTCACTAAATATTAGAGTAAAGTCAAAATCGAGTAGATAATTCTACTAGTTCCTATAACAATTCTTTTACAACAATTTTTGTGAAACTTTGTTTGCTAAAATAAACTTTTATTTCATAGGAGGAGTATTGCATAGAACCCACCTGTAGTTTAATATCTGTATTGTTGTCTCGTATATCAGATGTTGACAGCATCGAAATGTAT
>UCQR01013693.1:0-11784 GCA_900474235.1 Cecidostiba semifascia | reverse complement strand
TTAAATTTGCTCGGCAATCCTTGGGCAATGATATACTTAAAAATCTGACGAAAATGAGATGTCTGCTGGGCAGTGACTACTGAAGGAACTCCCGAGTTGATTCGGAATTCGGGAGGAACTGGCGAAAAACTGCTGATCATTTCCACCAGGGATGTTGTATTTCATACAATCAATATTTTAAGGAGTAAAAAATTAGGATTACATAAAGTTTTTACAAGTTATACAATTTTCATTCATAAATGCTGGTGATGTTATAAAAGTATCGCACTGCACCCTATTGTAAAACGAATGTCAAATTTACGTAAATTTTTTTTTGCAAGAGATCACATAAAATACGTATCTAATAACTAATACGATTGATCGTACTATCTATTTTTATAAGTCAGTGAAGGACCGTTTCAAAATAAGATTACATATTCTCTGACAACTTTTACTGAGTATAGTTTATTTTTTTATACAATTTAGCAACTTTTCCGTGTGCTAACTTTTCTGTGAACTATAAAAAAATTAGTTACGAACTCGAAGTTGAAGGGTAAAAGTGTAGCATAAAAATTTCTCTGTAACAGGATTTTGTTTTCCAATGGAGAATAGTAGGTATTATTATTAGAAGGCAAATCGTAGATTTATTTATTTATTGCATTCCATCCTGTAAACTACAAATCTCTATACTTTTAGCATAACATGCGCGAGCTAACGCAAGCTAAATCAACGCGCTAATAAAAATAAATCTCAAAGAAAAGTCTGGCTACAATTGCAGTGACACAGACGCATTGCAATCACGTGTTGATACAGCGATGCGAAAAGTTTGTCTGTCTGCGCAGACAACTACGGCAAAACACACTTGTAGGTCGTAGCAGCGACAGCAGCAGCAACAGCGGTAGGTAGGCAGAGGCGCCCAGCATGAATTATTCAATTGATTGTCGGATGCAAAATGGGAATCTACGTACAGGTATACCCACGGCCGCGCGAACTCGCTCTTTCTCTCTCTCTCTCTCTCTCTCTCTCTCTCTCATTCCAATGCAGCGCGTCCCGAGTCCCCAGTCAACTCGATGCAGTATCAGCCGACTTAATATTGCGGCAAAGCCGGGTTGGTGAGAGAAAGAGAGAGAGAGAGAGAGAGAGAGAGAGAGAGAGAGAGAGAGAGAGAATCAAATTCGGCTAAATGTACTTAAAACACCAGGCCGATCCTGTTTCGGTCTTAATTTAACCGCGGCATTATACACGGCGCGCTTCAGCCGAATCAGGTTACACGCATACACATACAGCGAGGAGAGCGTAATCGTACGTTGCGCGCAGTGTACGAGAACCGGGCACATACATGCATCCCGGAGCTGCTGCTGCTGCTGCCGCCGCTGCTGCGGCTACAGACTGAGCCACAACACGCGGCTATAAAGTCGAGGCCTGGCGAACTATAGCCTTCATTCCAAGTTATACCGTTCTCCAGGAGGCTGCGGCTCGTTGGCTTCATTCTCTCTCACTCTCTTCCTCACTCTCTTTCGTTCCCGTTGAATTGTGTATCAGTGAGTATCGCCCGACTGCCTCTTTAAATTTCTCGATCGCGTAAAAGAATATCCAACGCGCGCGAGCGCGAATTCAGTGTGCATGTACCTTCTACGCTCGGCTAAAATGTATTGAGTTACTATGCTTCTCTTGCGCGTTAAGGAGTGTTGGTGAAAAAAAATCTTTGCCGGCGAGTTACGGAGCCGTGTAAAATTTATCGTACGCGCGCGTGTCTGTACATATATACCGGCACTCGAGCGTCTTTTTCGATCGAAGGAATCGGTATCTATAAGGGTACTGATGGCAAACAGTTACAATTGCGAAAAATCAGTGTCTGATGGAAGTTTATTTTTCTGTGTTCATTGTTGTGTACCGAGATGGAATGGGAAGCATAGTCTGTGTCGTAACGCAGTCACCACAATCAAATTTGAACCGGTTTTCCATGGACATTTCTTTTCTTTTTGTTATATAATAATCTCGATGAGAACGAGAGAAAACACAGTTCGATTGTAACCATACAGCTCTTTTTCCTCCTTTTGAAACAAGTATCTTTTGATGAATATATTGTCGAGTTCTATTATAGCGCCGTGACGTCATACGGGAAACGTGTTTTGCATTGTGACGACACGCGATGGCAATTTTCGAATTCCCATTTGCGCTGTAATTATTTTTTCATAAAACTATAAAGAGGCGTTGGTGAAGTATCAGTTGTTTGTTGTACAGTTACTTGATTGTTGACAGAAATTAAAGTATTTTCATTTTTTTTATGGTTCAAAGTTAATAGACACATGTACGGTGAATCACCAGCTGTGAGTTTTAGCCGGCGCGTTTGGGAAAGAAGAATTTACGCAGATTAGCTTAAAAATACATAAACGTAAAATTAACAGCCAAGTAAAATCACGATATCATAATGACATTTTGTTATTTCCACAACAGTACACCCCGCCGTGAAACTGTCGAGCAGTATATTCTTTACATATATTTCATACTCACGAACATAATCGAAACCGGTTTATAGAATTACGCACTACTTCCATACAATGGTCACTTGAATGCAGTAGAAACGATATGTAGAAATGCTAATAAAATCAAAGAAGATGCATCATTCGAATAGTCGGTTTCGTGTTGCATGGCATCAAATAAAAAATCTGTAAATCGCCTGTGGACGATTAATTCCCTCGTATATTTAACATTACTGATGCTGATTAAATCCGTAAAATCACCTCACGTGAGCGTGTAATCGATTAACAGACGCCTAGAGTATACGAAACGTGACTATTGTAAATAACTGCGCGTGAATACTTTATAGATTGTTGATAGAATTTAATTGCGCAATTACAGTGTATACATTCAAACGTTTTTTTTCTGGTATCAAGTCAACTTTCTTCGAATAAAATTGTTTTGACGAGCAATAAAACCTTCAAGAGTATATAGTAAAATTATAAGTCTAGATTGATTGTGAACCTAGAAAGCTTTATTTTCAGTACAAGACAAATAAATATTCCTTTCTGTGTCATCAATGAATCACACTGTGTACCATTAAAGCTTGAAATTCAAATTTTCGACATTTTTTATGTTGTCGAATAATACTTGAAAATGTTTACTATTGCAGGGTATTGAATTTAATAAATAATTGTATTGTAGTAACGTATTTGATAAAATGAAAATCCATATTTCATTATTCCAAAACGGAGTATAAAATAACAACTGTCACGAGCTCATCCCCAATGTAATAATTATTCATAATCCTAGATTAAACTTTTGTCATTTTGCAGATATGCAGTGGATATTCGTTTTCGCAATTCTGACAGCAGTCAACTGTCACCCTCCCGAAATACAGTACTCTTGGGACAAGCTCGACTATAACTTTCCGAATGAATCAATGAGAATGGCATATATCGCTTCCGGAGATTTCATTCAGGCCGACAACCTTCCAGTGGGCGTCAGCGTATGGAAGGACAAAATGTTCATTACGGTTCCCAGATGGAAGAAAGGTGTCCCGGCGAACTTGAATTATATCCCGATGTCCACGACCACTGGTAATATAACTTCCCCGCGAACCAATGAGTCGCGTTATATGCCCCGAAACTTTCTCATTCCGTGTTTGTCGTATACCCGCATTCTCGTTCCCTAATTAATGTGAATTTCCGAAATTTGTTTGTTGGAAATAAATGAACAGACAAGTCACCGCAATTGACGCCGTACCCGAGTTGGGAAGCAAATGACGTTCACTCGACGAGCAACGACGTCATCATTAGCATCTTCCGCACGAGGGTCGATGCCTGCGATCGACTCTGGGGCGTTGACACCGGAATCGATGATATATTGGGTGACACGAAAATAGTGAGGCCACCTCGTCTGATTGTCATCGATCTGAAGACGGATCAGGTATGCCATATTCCATCCATGCCTTCGTTATTTAAATCATTCAAATTTTCAATTGATTGAAATCCGTTATATTAACACTGTTCTGATATTAGTATACGAAAAGGAAATTAGTAATTTTTCATGAGCCGACTTACGAAATAGAGGAAACGAATAATTTTTAATGGCTTTACAAATTAGATATAATCTTATCGAAGGATGCGATCTCTATATTACGCTGTATGTCTGTTTTCTCGTAAATTAGCTTTTCAATTAAGTTCGGCCTTTGAGAATGGTGTTACATTGATTGTACAAAATAAATAACCTTCGTCGCTGCGAGTGATTTTATCATCATCAGCAGTATATATACACCGCCGTAATTTCTAGAAAATAAAGCACAGGAGTAGTATTTAATAATAATATTATTAATACGATAGGTTAGACTCAAATCCTGTAAAAGCTACTCGTCATTGCTATTGTTATCTCACCGCGACGTGCCATATCGATCCTGGTTAGCGGTTGCACGTAACAAAAGAAGCCGAACAACAACACGGTAGCCGCGCATATGATTCAGTAGTAGTAGGAAATGACAGTTAAAAATCGCTAACATTCTGTATTCCAAGAGCTCATAAAATTAATAATCCCCGAGAAGAGTAGGATAACTCGGCGTGTACTTTGATCGATAACATTGAAAAATCTGAGACGACGCAGCGTGAATATACAGAGATGTACACTGGGCCCGCGTGTATTAGTTAAAAATGATAAATGACTCGCTCACGCGTGCTGATGCATTCTCTCTCGCGCGGGGGCGCGATATGGGGATGAGAAAGCGGGAATCGAGCTTGTATATATACCTACGCAAGGGCCACGTATATAACCAAGGCATATTATTCGTGTTTTTACTTTCAGATAATTCGTAGCTATACTTTAAAAGATTCGGATCAGAAAGCCGACTCTTTCTTCGGCGACCTTGCTGTGGACGTAGACAAAGATTCCTGCGACGACGCCTACGCTTACTTATCTGATCTTGGCGGCTATGGCTTGGTCGTTTACAGTTGGGCGCAGAATAATTCCTGGAGATTCCATCACAATTTCTTCCACTTTGATCCGCTGAACGGTAAGGGAATACGCAACAGGAGTTCTTTTTTTTCACGGTCGTAAGTCGAAGGAGACGGTTTCTCATGCTTTATAATGTGCGCGGAGTTGGAGAGAGAATATCGGCGGAAAGAAGCAAGTTTAAGAGAGAGGTTTTCACGTTTACATGAACATTAGGCTCGGGAAGAACACATCTATATTCAGAAAGTGTCCGTAGATTATCATCTCATATAAATTTTCACTTTGGCTCAAAACTGATAAAATCGATGTGACACGAGTACGGAATTTATGGGTGTATGTGATATATAAACATTTTATTAACTCTTTTAGAATAACTTCTTCATCCTCAGATTTCCATCGGTACGGGACAAACAAGTTTTTATACAAGCACAAACGGAAATCTTCCTAATACCTGTCTTTAAAATAAATAGCACACATTAAAATTCACGGTCCATATATCATCGCAATTCTTAAAATGAAATTTTCACGCTCACCCGTCTCGTATGTTCATTTGAAAATCCGAAATTTTTCAATCTTTTTATATGCGTCACAAGCGACGTCTTAACGCAATCTTTGGCCGGCTGACAATTTCTCTCTTCTCTCTCGCCTTATTCAAATTTTCCGAAACTGACAAAACCGTTCTGCATCGTTAATTTCTCCCAAAGCCGACCTCTCTCCCTACAGGCGACTTCAACGTCACGGGAATAAACTTCCACTGGACGGACGGCGTGTTCGGGATGGCCGTGTCGCCGCGCCGGGAAGATGGATCGAAGACATTGTACTTCCACGCTTTGTCCGCCATCCGTGAGTTCTCGGTACCCACGAGTGTCCTGAAGAACGAGAGCTACGCAACGGCAGATAATTATTATTTGTTCACGATGGTGGGCGAGAAGGGCCCGAACAGTCAAGGTACCTCATCGGCCATTGACGCGGAGACGGGCATCATTTATTTCTCGCAAATCAACCGACATGGACTCGCCTGCTGGAACACTAAAGTGCCTCTACATCCGGGATCCTTCAGTGAGTATATTATTATGTGTCTACTATTTTGTCGGCTCGATCGAGGTATTTATTTGTTTTCCTATATCAGAAATTGCGGTGTCGATAGTTCGATAGCCGTGCGGCGATTTTCCTTAAGTGCTTTATCTGGCGATCGGTAAATCAACAGGTGGTTGTTTGAGTGGGATTCATATTTTTTATTCGTTATTTGCATAATGAAACGAAACCTCCTGTTCTTGCAATACTCATGATGATTGATTAGCTATAGAAATACTGGTTATTCTATAAAAACGTTGTTTTGATTTTAAATAACATTGATGTATAGAACTGATTCATAATAACGAATTCATTGAATTTTATTCTAGACTTGATTACCCAGGATCCAGAGAATTTGGCGTTCCCCAACGATTTAGCGATTGAACCGACCAGCAGAAAATTATATACTTTGATGAGTAATGTGCCGAAGTTGATGTACGAGCGATTAGATGAAAATAATAAGTTCATCGTGTTCCATCAATCGTTGGACACAGTCGGTCATCACTGTCAAGCCTAATTTCAAAACGTTAATAACATTTTATATTTGTGATACAATATAATCAACAACAATATTTTTAAGTTGTGAAATTAATTTATTATATATTCATTTGTAAATGTGCAATATAGAAATTTCTAAGTATACACACTTTTTTTTATACTTTTATAAAAAGTTGTAGTCATAATTCATAATACTAATATATGCATAAGTTTACGTATTGATATTAGTTTGAAACTGTTGTATTAGTTCCAAACTATTGAGAAATGCATTTATCTTAGGTGAATAAGTTCTTCTGTTGTCACTAGTAAATTTAATTATCTAAAAGGATATTTCAGTTGATAAAGTCGAAAACATTTTTTATTAGTATTTCTTCAACTGCATTAACAATTTACAAAATATTTGGATATTACAACAATGACAAAATTGTACAAATGCTAGTGATGTAGGTAAAAATTCATTACATCACATTTATTCTAAGTTCAAAAACGGAAATATACTAAAAGATTGTATTAAAAAGAAAATAAATATACCGCTGGCGATTTTGGCACTTATTATACTCACCTAATACTTTTTTCTTTTGAAATCCTGTCAGTTTTCGAATTTTTCAAAGATTGTTCATTTAAATATTTGCGTCACTTTTTATAAAGCGTATTTCTTTGGCAAAAATAAGTGAGAGTTTAAGCTAGTAGTGTAAGCTTATAAACACAATGTTATAATATCACATATATTAATTTGGAATAAGTACAAAATAATAAAAAATTATGTACTTTTCAACATTAAGATGAGTTAAATCTTCATTTATCGTTTATCGGTGTACATAAATACTAATACATGGTTTAAATTAATTACTGGTTAATCTCTTACTTTTCTCAAAAAATAATAATCATTTTCCTAATTTTAATTTGAATTCTTTCGGGTCTTCTACGGGTTCTCCATTAATGGCATATGCCACATTGTCATGATCTAACATCGTTACGTGGTTTCCTGGTACGTAGACGATATCAATTTTGTTACTTGTAATCTAAAAATAAAATCATCGATAAGAAATAAGAATTATAATTGAGTTATATATAAAGAAAATTAAAAAAAAAACCTTTGAAAGACCATAATCGTCGATATCTAATCGAATAGTCGGCGATGTTGGTTTGAGTAGAGTAATAGGAGTGTTAAGAAGCGCTAATTTTGATACGTCGTATTCAAGAATAGCTACTGCTCTCATATAAATGGCTGTACAAAAGTCTATCTGATTTTGCTTGCTCATACCTAACTTTTCTGGGGGACAGAGATTCATAAAGACTTGCAGTTGATCTTCCCAAGTAATACATTTTTCTAAACCGATGATGAGCTATAGTTAAGTAATATTATAATTACAAATATTAATTTTTTTTAATTTACATTACACATAATTATTAACGGTTAAACAAATCAAAATTCAATAATTATAATAATAATAATTAATCGTAATAATTACCTGTGAAACGTCAGTAGGAGATATCACGTGCATGATTTCTGTTAAAATTGTGTATTGTAATTTTGCTTCGGTCGTACCTCTCATTTGATGTGCTTGAATGGCTTTTAATTGATATGGAGCACCATCAATGAGAATCAGCTGTCCATTTAATCCTTTAGCTTCCAATCTCCTTGCAAGCTCTATTGCGATCAATGATCCAAAGGAATAACCGGTTATGAAGAATTTTGAATCTTTGCTCTTTTCAAGAACATGCTATAAACAAATTTTTTTTTTAAATGTAGATAATAAGATCAACCTATACTACTTATTATACAAAATAATCAATCGGCCATAGTTCAATTACAATAGTAGAATTACAATTACCGGTAGAAAGTAATCTGCTATGTCGAATACTGTTTTGTGCCTATGATCGGTGAATCCTAACTGGAGACAGCTGGCTGGCAATCTGAGTTTGGGCGACAGCACCGTGAAGACCTGAGCCATACCTTCAATACCTGGAATGAGAAGGACTTCGCCTCTGCCCTGTTCATTTCTAGTATTTAGCCTTAGACACGTTTCAGAAGTCTGGTTAATGTTACCGATCACTCGCATGACTAGCCTCATACCCATGACTATATCACTCCCAGCATTTTCAGAAAGTATTTGTGGAGTTGCAGCCTCGGCGGCCTCTTCGCTGGACTTCGTTATTTCACGAAGCTTCGAAAAACTTAGGCTACGGATTTCTTGAGCTGTGAAAAACATCTGAAAGTCGCGCTCAAGTGTCTGTTTAATTTCTACAGACATCATCGAGTCCATACCTAATTCAGCCAGTGATGTGTTCAAACTCACACCCTTCAAATCTTTGAGACCTATTGATATTAATAATAATAAAACTGTTATTTACTTGATGTTTCAAAAGTTTTTACCTGTGTTATTTTACTTGCCCATGATATTGAGAACTGTATCAACTAGGTTAAGGGCACGTTCACCACCGCCCTCCTTTTCGGCTACTACCATACAGGAGACGACAGGCCGTCTCTGCTGCAAGAACTCATCGAGTTTTTGTAAACACGAGGTTATCTTTTGTTGTAAAGTACCACCTATGATGAGCTCTTTATTATCCTCCTGCATGTCTGCAACCATACCGACATCACCTATGGCACCCCATTGCACTGCGAGACCTGGCAAACCTTCGGTTGCTCGCCTCTCACAAATCCTTTCCATTACCTGAATAAAAAATTGATACATGATATATAAAAGTAAATTATTTTAAATACATTAACTTACAGAGTTTGACATTCCATAATTTGATTGACCAGCGTTTCCTCTACCGCAAGAAACCGAGGAGAAAACTACGAAGTGCCTTAGCGACGGACACAGTTTCCTCGTTAAAACGTCAAGATTCTTCGTAGCCCAGGCTTTGGATCTGAATGATTCCTCAAACGATTTTGGTGTTTGGTTATCCCACAACGCGTCCTTCAGCACCGCAGCTAAGTTAAATATTCCGTCTATTGGGGCGGCTTTAGTGGCAGTCTCAAGTATAGCTTGGCAATCTTTGCGAGTAGATGCTTCTTTGCCGGCAATCACGACCACGTTTACGCCATAACTATTCCACAAATTGATGCGCAGTTTCTGGTAGCCGGTACGGATGCCCACTCGGGAGGTAAGGACTATGTGCTTAGCGCCACGTAAAACTAGCCAATTAGCTATAGAATAATGTAAATGTAAAAATTAATTGACTGCAAAGATTATCCAAAATGTATTAATAGTTTTAAATAATAATTACTAAAAGTCAATACCTAATTCGAGACCAAAACCACCAAGGCCACCAAGAATGAGGTAGCTGTGATCTGGCAAGCAGTTGTATCGCGGTAAAGCTAGGCTTAGAGTATCAATACTTTCTTTTTCGTCGCGCATTTTGATAAGCACTTTACCGATGTGCTTTCCTGCAGCCATGTAACGGAAAGCTGCCTCCACTCGTTCTTTAGGGAAGACAGTTCTATAATTTATTAGAAAATGTTTTTCTCATAGATAAGAGAACTTTTGCTTTATCTGGAATTATAATAGAGAATCCTAAGTCATTACCTCATAAGTGGCTTTATAGCACCTTGTTTTAATTTATCATTTACAAGTTTTGTCAAAAACACTTTGTCTTCATCTGGTCCTTTGAACACGCGATCTAACATAAGGCCCTGGAAGCTAACTTCTTTTAAGAAACACTTCATACCTAGGGGATTATCAGAAGTGAGATCGAATTTGCCGATTTCAATAAACCGACCACCCCAAGCTAAACAAGCAACAGATGCCAGAAGTTTCTCCTCAGCAAGACTATTGAGGATGATATCAACACCTCGTCCATTCGTTTTATTCATTATCATTTGTTGAAAACTAGTGTCACGGGAGTTACCGATGTGATCGTCTGGAATTTGAGGAAAGTGTTCACGTATGAACTGTCTTTTCTCCGGAGTTCCCACCGTCGTAAAGATTTCGCAGCCTTCGTGTAGGGCTAAATTAATGGCTGCTTGACCAACGCCACCGGCTCCAGCATGAATGAGGACTTTGTCACCCTCCTTCATTCCACCTATGAGATATGTTTCATTATTTTCTGACAATAATTTTTGTAAGTAGAAATATAATCACTACAGCGGTCCTTGATAATCTATTACAAAAATTACCTTTCACGTAGAAAGCATATAAACATGTTCCGTAAACACATGGTACAGTGGCGGCTTCCTCTAGGCTCCAGCTGTTGGGAATTTCCCAGCAAAGAAATCGATCGGCTATGTGTAGGTTTGCTATACAGCGATTCTCGACCAAACCCATAATTCGTTTGCCCGACACGTCAATGCCACTATACTCAAAACCTAATACGCACTCCTGAGACTGTCTCGTGTTGCCAGCTGTCTCAATCGCGAGTTTACCGGTAGCAAACATGACATCTCTGTAAATTGCATTAATTTTAGATAATTTATGCACACCTATATATGTGTACTCTTGTTGAAAAACAAAATAAATTTACTTGAAGTTTATGGAGCTATAAAATATATGAACGAAATCTTTATTCTTTTCTCCTAGACGAATAGGTCCTTCCAACCAAGCCAATGAGCTCAAATCTCCGCGAACCATTTGATTCAACCAGACGTGTCGCACAGGTTTAGGCTCCAATGGTGGAAGGGGTAAGTGTCTGTAAGAGCCCCAAACACCGTGTTCCCGCAAAACGCACACTGTTAAGTCCTTTCGCAGCTGCTTGGCGTATAGAGGATTTTGAGAAGAAAATCCTGGAGCTTTCGAATCTTGAATGAGAATACCTCGAATAATTTCACCGCCAGGCTCCTGTTTTAGACAATTGATTAAACCTACAAGACCTAAAATGATAGATAGCTAATATAATTGCCAAAATCAAAATTTATATTAAATACTTTTATCAAGTTCTTTTTGACCCACAAAGTAATTTCCATAAATACCATTGTCAAGTTTTCCTTGACCCACAAGGATTATTCTTGAACTTTTAGCTCTCTCTTTTTTCAACTCTTCTGACATAGTTTCACGCATTTTGTCAACCCAATCAAGGTTTTCATTGTCTACATTAATTACTAAGACTCTATCTCTCAGTTTTTCTTGCTTTCTTAAAAGTATAAAAATTTCTTTTCCAGATTTCTTCTCTAATACAACATGCAATCCCTTAATTTGTGCAAGTTGTTCTGCGTTTTTTGCATCCTTAATTATCTCACGAGACAATAAAAATCCACCTGGCTTTACTTCCGAAAGCAACAAACTTAAATTCCCCACGCGGTCGTTTGATAACAACTGATGGCCAACCACGAGAAGAGCATCGCTACCT
>UCQR01013692.1:13020-26433 GCA_900474235.1 Cecidostiba semifascia | reverse complement strand
TATTAGAACTGCTGATCCAATCAAACAGGAACTTGGCGATGAAGGTAATTTTTAAAAGATAAATAACTGATTCTTTAAACGTTATGGATTCGTTTACATTATTTATTTATAACAAAAAAATGCTTTCATAGAATTCTATGCCACTATGCCTGGTTTGGATTCATTTGTTGCCATGGAAAAATCACAGCGCATACGTAACTTTTTAGAGGTAATTCAATTTATATTCTCTATTAACTGAAAATACAAATATTTTCTCTCTTACTAAAATGTGTATTTATTGTTATTTACAGAGCTTATTAGTTGGGGATGTAATTTTTGCGCAAGTGATGGGCAAAAGTGCTGCTGGTCTTTTATTGAAGGTTTTATGCAACTGTAGCGATTTTCCCAGGGTAGTCTCTGATCTTGGAGTAAAGGTAATTATTTTATGCAATTGAAATGGATGAATAACTTAATCTTTTTCCAAATAGTTTGCATAATTCATACATGAATGTTTTGTTTTTTATATAGGCTTTAATATTGAACACAGCTACTGTACCAGCAGTGGATAAAAAAGGTGTTACAAGAGGCTACATGGCCAATGATCTAGTCTGCGTTGTTGTTGGAGAAGTTAATGTGGAGGCTGAGCGTGTTGTAGCAGTTATGAATGTACCTGCTCGTGAAGGTCAAGCTCCTCATCCACCTATGGGACTTGTACACGCTGAAGATCTACCAGACGCATACAAGTAAGTTGTCAAAATGTTTTTCTTAATTGCAAAATGAACATTGTGTTTGAAAACCTGTATTCAAAGTTGCTACTGGAACGGAGGTCTTGTGAGAATTTTGAATGTCAGCGTGTTTGTATATTTTTTTTTTTAAATATTTTTTCTTGAATGCTAAGATTTCTTTAACTGAATCAGGGTGGCACTCATAGTCTGGTCTTAAAATAGGAGATTTTTTTAAGTGAAATCCTGTCATGACTTGATCTTACACTTAGATGATCTCAGTTGCTCTGGCAATTTATGATCTGACTATTAATACTACCTATAGTTACAATGACAATTACTTCGTAAAAGGAGAACTTTCCAATTTCTAAGGCAAAATAATGCCATGATTGTCATAACGATCATAGATACAGTGGGTTTTGATTGTCTCTTACCAGCTTTTATGAATCCAGGTACCAGACAGTCTGTAACATAAATGTCAGTAGTTGATACGACAATGAGTTTATAATGCTATAAGAAAGATTTGAAGCAGTGGTTGACACAGCTATTGTTGTTTTCACGATCTACCTACATTTGTGATAAATGTATTATTTCAAGCACCAATGAACGTGTCACTAAACACCAAATGACCTCAATGTATTTTGAGATTGCATTTCCAGTATGAAGTGCTGTTTTCGGCTTTTCCGACCTAATATTGCGGATGGTAGGTATTAAGAACAAAATGCAGTTGTTTGGTCTTTTCATAATGCCTTGTTTTTTAAAAATCACAGCAAAACTTGTTATGCACCGTTTCTGTTTCTTATGTTACTGTTTGTGATGCTAGTGTTCAAACTTTAGCTTAGCTCACCATCTCTTCACAAAAAGACCAAGCAACTCAAATCGTGCATCCAAAAGTGATTTATTTAATTCATGAATGATTCGCGCATAAATGATTAATACATCATTTAAACTTACAGCTTTATTTGACAAATAAAAACGATGTCATTTGATCATTACAACAAAAAATGTGCTACGTCTAAAACATTTTTTTGGTCAACTTGTGGATGATAAAAAATATACATAAATATATTGACGTGGCTTTAAAACCTACCCTAGGGTTATGCATATTATTTGTTGCACAAAAATGAATTTTGGTATTAAAAAATATTGTCTCTAATCGAGCTAGAGCAGTATATATGCTTTAGTCTCGAGAGAAAATATATTACAGAAAATTATAAATACAAACAAAACGACTATCTAGTATATACATCTTAGGGGTAATTGGAAAGGTGAGACATGAGTTTTCCTAATTTTCAGGTGTTGTACAGTTGTACAAATTTTAGACTAAGCAAAATGGGATCCATTAAAAATATGTCCTACCTTTATAATGTGGCTGCTTGTTAACTATAAGAATACCCAATATTGGTATCTCAGATTACGAAAATATGGCAGCAACTTGCACATAAATTTAATTAAAAAAGACATGGAGCTTTGTCTGCGTAAAATAAGAAGCATCTTCAAGAATATTCATGGATTCACAAATTCAATAAGGCCCAATCGATACATTAATCAAAAGCAAATTCAGCAATGCCAATTGAGTGAGAAAATATGCATCCAACTTTACAGGGTAAAAAGATGAGGGCAGAGAAAGAGATAAAAGCGGATTTTGATTATTAGTGTTAAGAATGAAATGTGTTAACAAAGCAGCCACTTCTTTTACGTTATTTAACAATAAGTATTTAAGCAATAAGTATGAAAAAAAGTCATTGCATGGTAATAATTTTACTTTTTTTATTTTTATCTAGAAAAGCTATGGACAACAAAGGACAAAGCTATGAGACAATCATGGAGAATAGTTCTGGGTTCAACAATCCCAACAACATAAAGTATCTGTCTGATTTATTGGGTCTAAGTCAACTCAACTACTCAAATATGGTTGGATTAAGGTAATTAAAGTACTTAAATGCATAAGAAATATAATATTTTATATTTTCGTAGCAAACCTTTTGTTATGAATACTTGATTTTAGAAAAAATTACGCAAAAACAAAATTGTATGCAATAGAACCCAAGTTAAAATTATCCATTTGTTTACAAATAACATATCTAGAGAAATAAGAGGATCAATTGCTGTTAAACTATATCTGCATGAGCGTGCGGTCAGAACGTTCACGATTAAGACGAAAAACGCAAATTTATTAATTTAAAACCTTGATCAAAGTGAAGTATTGCCAGATGTGAAAAATACTGCAACTGTTTTTTTTCCTTTTGTTCAAAAAGAGAAAGGTTTCCACCGAATGAGTATGCCAGTGAGCTTAGGCAAGCTCAGGCCAGCAAGTGGGCATTTCGCAGTGTCGCCGAAGGTATTGATCATTTCAAAGCTGGCAGGCATTCGGAGGCATTCCAGTGCTTGAATAAAGCCCTCACAGTCGATCCACGCAATGTCGAAGGTCTCGTAGCTAGAGGTGCACTGTAAGTATATCATCACTCTCTATACCCCGATCGATCGAGAAAAGAAAAAACATTTCCTACAGTCCGATTTTTTGCTCACAGATACGCGAACAGCGGCAGTTTCAAGAAAGCCATAGACGACTTTGAAACAGCGTTGAAGCTTAATCCCAGTCACGCGAACGCACGCAAATACATGGCGGAGACTCTGGTAGCGCTGGGCCGCAGCTACGAGGATGAGAAAAAGTACGAAGAGGCACTGAAGGCGTACGAGAACTGTCTGAGCATAGCGCCGTACCACGAGGAGGCCAAGAACTCGATAGAGTACATCAAGGGTAAGACAAACCTGTCCGCGAATCTGCCGACAGCGACGAACTCTTCGACAGCAGCAGTCGTAGCAGCCGCGGCGGTGGCCTTGGAGCCATTCAAGGCTTTCGAGAATGAGACTGCCGAGGCCGAGGCCAAACGCGAGAAGAAGAGGCGCAAGAAGGAGCGCAAGGCGCGCTCAAAGAAACGCCAACGATGGAGCTCTAGTTCGAGTTCGTCAAGTGGCGGCTCTTCGACCAGCACCAGCAGCTCCGACTCGTCCGGTAGCTCGGGTAGCTCATCTGGCGGAAGCTCCCGCTCTAATTCACGATCGCCCGGTCGCAAACGCAAGCATAAGAAGGAACATCATGGATCCTCGCTTTCGCCACTGTCCAAACGCATGGCACAATACAACAATCCGCCCGCGACTGCGAGTGCTGCGGCCGCCACCGGTGGACACCTCTCTATCAGTAGTCACGACATGCTTGCGCCTAGTTTGTATAGTTCAAGCTCACGAGAAAAGGAGGATTACGAATTGAAAGTGCGCAAGTTCCTCGAGCAGACTAAAGATGACTCCGACTACGAAGATAAGGTAAGGCCCTTACGGAAAAATCTTCTCTTTACGCGTTTTTCGCGCTTTTTCCTGCATGAAAATTGCAGGTTTTGCTGTAAGAGGCGCGTATTCTACTTTTTGATTAAATTATACAAACAATAGCAGGGTCTTGACATTGAGTGACTTTTGTTTTTGTAATTTAGGTCAGAAAATTCCTTGAAGAGACAGCGAGGTGGAAGCGAGAAAAGGAGAAGGAAAAGAAACACGTAGAGGTTGAGAAGAAGGTAAAGAAAAAGAAAAAGGAAAAGAAGATCAAGGATAAGGATAAGGAGGAGAAAAAGTTGCGCAAGAAAAAGAAGAAAGAGGAGCGTAAAAAGCGCAAAAACAAGGACAAGCTTGAGCGAGACTTGCAAGAATCCTTACCAGATCTTGATCAGCTTCAGTCCAAACTTAGTGCCTATTACGCAAAGGTTGAGAAAGAGACAGCTGTCATTAAAAGGTTAGTTATAAAAGTTCCACTCCCTCTTCTCATTGCCTTTTTTTTCTTTTTTTCATCCTTTTTCGTTAGCGCCATTCCGAGTCGAATTCGTTTTGTAAATACACCACCCAACCATAAAAAGGTTTGCACTGTAACTTCTTGTTATGGTCGGGTCGCTTTAATATTATCCTTATCTTTTTATATTCAATAGGTTTGTAGATCAGTATAATGACATGCCTTCCCCCCTTAGTAATGCTGAAAAACTTGCCGAGTCCAATCGTCGGGAAGACGATATCCGCAGGGAGAAAGATGACGTTTTTAAAGCGTATCACGACAGAGACCCCAGACTGAACCTACCTCCACAGAGGAAAGGTAATGAAAATTTGCACGTTTGAAATAAATGTAAATTCAAAACACTGGTCTCACGACATATTATTTTTTAGAAGTACAACGCAAGCCGTTTTCGGATATATTTGAGCAGGATTCGCAGTTGATTCATCCAGAACCGAAGCCTCCAACTTTGGACACTGTTGCGCTAAATGCAAAGTGGAAGGCCGTGCAAGCTTCTAGGTAATATTCACTTATTTTGATAATTTTTTTAAGTTCGCAAAAATTTAAGTATTTACGATTAACTTGAAAATGTTTACAGGCAACGAGAACCGCCACCACAAAAATGGCAAGAGCTGCCACCGGAGAAAAAGATCAAGAGTGCACTTGAAAGCGAAGATGATGAGCTCGAGATTCAGCGACCTCTCGACAAGTCGCTCAACATTCGTAAGCACATGCAGCGCGAGATCGCGGAGAAACGAGCAATACAACAAATGGCAGCTCCCGCGCTGCCGCCGATTCACAAAGACTCACCGCACAAGATCCAGCAGCAACAGTCCCAGATGCCGATAAAGTACCCAACACCTCAGCCTCAAAACAAGTTCCAAACCTACAAAGACTCGTCGATGATGCAGCAGCCACAACAATCACCTCAACAGCAGACCACCAAGTATTCGAGCCTTGGTCACAAGTTCCAGCCGATCGGTCAGGCCAGCGACTCCAAATCCAAGGGCGCCTCGCGCTCTGATTCAGAGAGTGACCGCGAGCGTGGCCGACGTGTCATTGCTAGCGGACCTCCAGGTCATAAACAGCCGCCACCACCACACCACGATGGGAGGCACTCGCGCTCCCGCTCACGTAGCGGCTCTAGCTCTGGCTCGTCGCGCTCGCGACACTCGGTCAGGCGTTCGCGCTCTCGGTCCTACTCGAACCGCAGATCCGGTAGCTACGAGCGCAAGTACAGCCGTTCACCTTCAGGCACCTACTCGGGCAGGTCTCGCTCGCGCTCGGGTGGCAGGTCTAGATCTAGGTCCTACTCCCGTTCGCGCTCGCGCAGCCCCGATCGCGGCTACTATCGCAAACGATTCAACAATCGGCCGTACAACAACCGCGGCACCTATTACAAGCCCCGCTTCCAGCCGTTTAATAATCAGAATAACCGCGGCCGCGGTGACTTCCGCAATCACAACAACCAAAATCGCTTTAACAATCAGAACAATTATAATAATCGATTCAACAACAATCGCCGTGGCAACTATCACCATAATAATCAACGTGGCGGCCACATGATGAATCATGGTCGAGGCGGTCGTATGAACAATCGTGGAGGCAGATTCTTCCACAACAACCGTCAGCACAACTTCCGGGATAACTTCAGAGATCGCAGGGACTTCCGAGACAGACGGCCAACTTCCCGCGACCGCTACAGCGACAGAAGCTACTCGCCAGATCCTATGCGCAAAGTTGACGAGGCTAAAGAGAAGATCAACAAGATGATTGAAGAGAGCGGAGAAAGGCCACGCTCGCGCGAAAGATCTCCACGATCGAGATCCAGATCGAGGTCGCATTCGCGCTCGCAGAGCCGAGGACGAGGCAGGTCTAGAGAGAGGTCTCGCGACAGGGTGAGGGACCGTTCACGTTCGAGGTCGAGAGACCGCGGAGAACGGGACCGAGGTAGGGATCGTTCGTCAGGTGACCGAGAGAGGAGCGAACCGCCAATACCGCCGATGTCACCCGGGGGAAAGAGACGCGGCGAGTCCAGAGGCCCTAGCGAAGAAGAGGATGACTACGAACGCTGGGGCGAGGGAGAGGAGGTTGACGGAAAGGTTCGTACCTAAGCTTTTCTTCGTCCCATCACTGAGAGTTAATGTTTACTCAAAGATTACCTGACTTTCCGTGCCGCGCGCGTGCGCGTGCTATGTGCAGAGACGAATTTATACGTGTTTAGATTACTGAGGGGTTAATTACTGTGTTGACCTCTCTCTCTCTCTTTCTCTCTCTCGTCCGTGCAGCGAGCGGCTGGAAAATTTCGTAATTTTTCAATGATCTTTTCTCTCGGTGTATGCTCAACAGATTAACGAGAGCAAAGCTGACATTATTAGCTTTGTGTTGCTTCATTTGTTGCTTTTTTATCATTGTTACTATGTCGTGTGTACACAGCAGAGAAGAGGTCACTCGTAATGTGTTGCATCAATGATGTGTTGATGTAGGAACGATCCAGAACGTAACTCTCGTTTGTTGTCAGAGCAAGGCGAATTTGGGAATACCTGGACCTGTCATATTACCGGAAGAGAAGGACGATTTCATTCAGCGTATGAAGCAGCGCAGTCAAAACGTTCTTATTAAGAGAGCGATCGAGGCGAGGACTTGGTACAGGCCTACTTCGCCTTAGGATACAGACTATTTTCATTAAAAAAAAAAAGACACCGTGAATCACACGAGAAAGGATAATTTGTGTACAGTCACTACTACAGTATATCAACTACGACTCTCCTCCCCGATGCATTTCTATATCAGCGAACAGCCACCATTCGACAAATGAGAATTACCTAAAAATGTACGAATGGCGGCGCGCTTGCTCAGCTTTGTTCTTTTACAATTTATTGTACAGCGGACGCCTATCAGTCTGTTACCACGACAATTTAATTATTTCGTTGTAATTATATATTAATGTTTAGGTAAATAAACTGTGTATTTATCTTATTTTATAATCGATTTATTTTAAATAATAAACTCGTTGTCAGTGAAACAAAGAAAACCACGAGGTTGCATTGAGTTTACTTGTAGAAAGCGCACACGCACACTCGTTCCTTACGCAAACGGTGTCGTCGATATGGGCATGCGTCCTGTGCGGCATATATATTGTATCTGCGTCTCGTCGGAGGCTGCACGAATCGCTGCGCCGCTGAACTCAGCAGTTGGCGGTGGCTACGCGATCCGCGCGCACATTCACCCTCGCGCACATTGACTCCGCCCTTACTTACTCATTCAAACTCGGAGTACACGTGAACTCGCTCTGTGTTTCTCTCGTCTTTATATCCTTGAAAGATGTTTATAATTTGGACATTTGTGTGCGGCGATACTCACCGCGTTCTGTGATAAAGTATGTCATTTTGCGTAGCGCGCGTTTCTTTTTCTTTACTGTACAGTTCCACGTACTGCTTTGCGTGAGAGCCATATCATAAATTCAGTAGCTGAGCTTTTTAAAAATTAAACTACTTAGCGCGACGAAGCTCACTTTTGATGTTTGATTCGGCTTTACTTAGCCCTCCGCGCGGCGCTAATAGAATCTTAAAGTAGTTTTAGCGGGAAAGCCAGAGATGCGTTTTGAAATAATTCAGCGGAATTGCTTATTTGAATTTCACGCTATGCTTTAAATTCACTGCTGTATTTATACTCTCAGAGAACGAGCGCTGCGTGGTAAGCGAATGACAAAAGTAAATCAAACAATTTTACAAACGCCTGCTGCCGTTTGATCGCTTCATCGAATATTGAGAAGATCCAGTGCCAGCTGACCGACGTCGGCATGCAGCATGGCAGGTATACATATACGAGCCCACGACCCGGTAAGTTTCTCCCCAGAGAGCGACCAAGTGGAATGGGAATCGCGCGCAATTTGTTTAGCAATCGTGTACATACGCGCTGCACAGTTAAAAATAGGTTAGCGGTATTTCATTCGTTGTCAAATGTATTGATCCACGCGAGTACTGATACTAATGCAGGTGCTTCATTCAGTCGACTCGTTAATTGACCTACTGCATTTAAATTCCCGATAATTTCGTATGCGTTTTATGAGATTTTTTTTTGTCGTGGATTATACGCGTCGGATCACTAAGCTAGCGATCAATTTCGCACTGATGTAGGTACAGCAAAGCTCTCGGGGATGGATGGAAATTCACGTCGTCACCGTTGTGATGAGTTGCAAGAGCGTAAACTGTTTTTAAAAAGCGAGTACTTGCTTTTTATAGTCTTTGTTTTGCGGAAACAATGGGATTAATTAAAGCTAAACCTTGGATGCGTCTTTTAATTGCATTATATACGATTCACGTGGGATGAGAGCAGTCACTTTTAAATCAGACAGAGAATTGGTTAATTACAATTTTTTAGGAAAAAATAGAATCAATTAAATTTTAATCAAAAGGAAAATTCAAATAAATTCTACATGTACAGGATGTTTGATGTTATTTCGCGGAAACAAAACAATTTGATACGAAGTAAAGCATTTTGATTATTAATCTGCATTTAATTAATTCGTCGAGCTCCTGCTGCGTTGCGATTCGTTGAATAACTGTATTTCCTCGCGCGTAAATTTTAACGACCCACGTCTTGTATACATGCGTCGTTACACAGTTTCGAGTTGTTTGAAATTAGACTTACAGAAATGAATACATGCAATTTCGAATATAATTCAAGTAGCTGCAGTATAATGTTCTGCAATGCCGTATTACCTTAAAATTAAAGACAACACAGTAGTATAGCGAGAAGGTAGAAAGAACAAAGTATAATGTAGACAAGCTTCAAAGATGTTTGAAGAGCAAGTGTCATTTCTCTTTCGGCAAATAAGAGGTTGAAGAGTTTGCGTTAAAGAGGAACTTGAGCCTTCTTTTTTTATTTTTTAAACCACTTTTAAACTTTAATAATCATATACAGTTTGTACATTTCGAGATAGCATCGTTTAGAATTTCTTTCGCTTGTATATAGAAGTGAAATTGGCAAAGTTTTTTAATAAGCGGTTCGCGTATTTTTCTGTTGAATCAACATGTAATATTCAATCAACTCTTTTGTACATTTTTGGAACGGACCCCGAATTGAATTCGCCCTTTTATAGTTTATAAATAGAATTTCAGCTCTTTTGAAAACGGTAGCAAACAACGTGTTTATATATTTCTCGAATCAGGCAAAAAAACCAAAAAAGAATAACTGAATATTTTGTTAAAAAAAATTTTTCATCATCTTCGTAACGCAAATTGAAGCTCACACTCGGGAGAGATATGCAAAACGACGCGCTTCACCATCCGTAGGAACATGTATATAGTAGTGAGGTAAAACACACAGGTATCGTCGCGAGAGCATGTCTAAAAATAGCTCGGAAAATTGCAAATCTCACGGAAGTCCGATAAAGAACTTCTCAACTTTTGACCCAAAATTGGCGCAGCTCGGGTGTAGGTATTAGTAAAACGTTCTCTCTCTCTCTCTCTCTCTCTCTCTCGCGGTAGAACAATCGCGAGTTTCCGCAGCGGCGCGAAAGCTCTCGCGTATAGCCGTGGATAAGTAATGAAGCTTCTGGATCGATCATGTCGTATGTGTGAGTGTATGAATATAAAAGTTTCGTTAATTTTAGGCAACGAAAGCATCAGACTGAGAGATAAAGAGATCCTGAGAGCTGTATACACATACAAGACGTTCACATATACAGCAGAATGATTGGTCGGTCGATCAGTCATCCGGAATTATCCATCCTGAGAGACAGAGAGAAATATGGCTAAAGTTTACAGGAGTAAGTCTAGAGTTTTAGAGCTATAAGAGACGGAGAGAATTGAATTATCAATTATCGAGATCGTGAGTACCTACTAGGCGGGGGTGTCGATACGTGTTTCAGCCGCCGCCGGGGTCGTGATGGAGAAGGAGCTTCTACTGCACGAGGCTGTCATCAGCAATGAGGCCGAGACGCTAAGGAGGATTCTGGAAGACAGGGAAGGCCTCAACGTCGACTGTCGGAACAACGTAATTCTTCTCGTTATAGATTTTAGTGTATATAATAGATAGTATGCTTTTTGAGAGGATTGACGGGTTGATTGTTATAGTACGGCAGGGCTCCGATCCATTTGGCGGCTTCGCGCGGCAATATCGAGATACTCGATATGCTGATCAAAGCCGAATGCGATATCGAAGCTAAGGACAAGGTGGGTATATATTTGTGTATATATACATATAGCTAAAGGGGTCAAGTTATTCCTTTGAATTTTTCATTAATCCACTCAAGTATTTAAAGCTCTCGGAACGAGATAGTCTTCGAATGTTCGAACGTTTCAAAATAAAATACGGCAGTACTTAGTTGGAAAGTCGTTTGAAAATAAGTGGACTTTCTCATGAGTTATTAGGGCCATTGTATATAAATCCCGGAAGAAGCTGTAACTTCATTCTTTTCTATAGTCACTTTAGAGGCTTAGACTGGAGACATTAACGATTATAGGCGGTTGGAAAGATTATTGAGATGGATCGCTTCGAAGAGACTTGCAGAATATACTGAAGCGAGAACCTTCAAATATTCGAAGAAACTATAAAAGGCAATGTTTTATCGTTGCAAAAATTTGACTTCAATCAAAAGATTCAAGGTTCTTTAAAATACAACGTAAGCTATTGAAAAAGCTTTGTTTTGTTCAGACAATACCGGAATTTGAAAAATATTCGAGAGCGAAAATTCACTATATATACCGAGGATTAAAATGCCAATCAAACAAAAATATTTCCTGTGTATAAGTCCATCCATCAGAACCTGACAAAAATAGAATCACGTTGAAAGATCGATATAGTGAATATGAACAAATAAGGTGTATTCAGACAGTTTAATTTTGAAAAAAAATCGATCTAAACGTCGGATGGAAAAGTAAATTTGTTCCGTTTCTCTCTGATTTCCTTCAAGTTTGGAATGCGAGCGCTGCACATGGCTGCGTGGTACGGACAACAAGACGCCGTCGACGTGCTTCTCGACGCCGGAGCACTTGCGTCGGCACTTGACAAGGTATTTTTTTTTTATTGTTATAAGAAACTGTATAGGTTTACAGGGAATTTTATAGCAAAGCAACATATTTTTTTTTATATAGTTTCAATATTTTATGGTGATTGGAAAAAAAATTTACTGCTTATTGCGCCTGATTTTTTTTATGAATTAAAAGCTGCTTCTACGCGCGCATTTTACGTTTGAAGAGTTGAAGGGCGAAGATTTCATGTTTCAGATGAGATATACTCGTATAAAAAGTAATAAATATGCATCGAACGTAAATTTTAAAGAGAAAATATACCCACGTACAATACAGCAAACAAAGAAGAAAAAAAACAATATTCTTATAGTTCTTCTATTTTTCAAAATAATTTTAAAAAATTCCCAACGAACCATCAACGTCGTCGCTCTCGGACCTTTCTCGATTCATTTTTTACGTCCCGTGCAATGTTCGAAGCACACTTTTCGAATTTCATCTCCCGCCGCAATTCAAACATTTTACGACTATCCCACAGATCATAAATCACAGATAGTGTCGTATATACAACAATAGTCGCACTCGCAAATCGAATCACAAAAGCACCTCGAGAACTTCGCACACATAATCACTCATCTCCTTTCTCAGAAGCAGCGAACACTTCTGATGATGGCATCCCGTTCAAGCGGCTGTGGCGAGTCCTTATTGGAGCACATTCTGAGTCGAGCAAAGCTCGACCCGTCAATTGAAGCTCAAGCCAGAGACTGTGACGGCTGTTCCGCACTTCATCACGCGGCCAGAGCTGGCGAAACTAGAGCCATCGAGACTCTTGCCAGAATTTTGCCGGAGCTTCAAATCGAAGCTCGCGATCAGGTGAACCATTGAATTTATGGGGAAAATTTTTTTTATTTCGCCATCGGATGATGAATTATTCTTTTGCGGAAAGAGTTGATGGGGCTTCTCTTTTTGTAACGTTGTGTAGGTGTGTGTGGAACACGAGCTGCAGTGAGTAATTAAAAAGCCCGTTTTAGTTTCGGAATGAAGCGCGAGCCCGCGCACGGTTTTTTTAATAAGGGAGAGAACTTTTATGTAAGGCAGAGCTGCTTTAGGAGGAGCATTAACTTTTTCATTTAACTCCTTTTTAAGATGTGTTTCATGACACTTGGCGCTGCGTTAATCACTCCGCGGACGTGAGAGTCAGGAAGGCGGGAATTTTCATATTTTAGAATACGCGGAAGTCGTTTTTTTTTTCTCGAAGAAATAATGTGTTTTTAGAGGGACGCGTCTCGGTATGTATATAGGAAACTGATTTTCAAAAGTGCTCTATACTGTATCAGTCTCAATATTCTTTGTAGAAAAATGTGTAACGATTTGATTTCAACGGTATATTTATATACTAAAAATGTATATAGAAATGAAAAATTATTTGTAAAACTTGTGAAATGTGAGGGAGCTTCTAACATTTCGTTAGATCTTAAATTTCCAATGGATAAAAACTACACGATTCGTAATTTTACGCAGCATTTTCTTTTGAACAAGAATGTCATTTCAACTTTCAAGCGAAATTGGAGTTCAAATGAGATATGCTTTTGATGTATCTAGACCGGAAAACTAGAAACGAAGATCTTGAAACTAAAAAAAAAAATGCGTGCTACTCGAGACGCCAAGTTGAAGTATAAGTTGGCTTCTGCTCGAAAAAATAAATTACTTTCAAACTTTTGCAAGTATAAGCTAGGTAGAAATAATTGAGTAATTTGTTGCGATCGGCAGATAATCGTAACTTTAGTCACATATTTTAAATGCTTACTTTTGGTCGAACTTTAAAAACGCTTGTAAAATATCTTGGGCATTTAATTTTAAAATGTTTTATCTCTAAACATGTCACTTTAACGCTTTATGATTTGTTTGAACCGCTAAGATAAAT
>UCQR01013692.1:0-10478 GCA_900474235.1 Cecidostiba semifascia | reverse complement strand
GTCGCACGTTCACTCGATTTTTAATATAAAATAGCGTTGATCATCAACCTGATCCATTGAGATTCAAATATGGTCGGAGATAGCAAATTATTTTGTTAAATTATTAACAAATTCGCACATGTAGATCAGTACAAGCTAGCTACATAAAATTACGGGCGAAGCAAAGTCTTTATGAGCTGTGATAATAGCAAAAGCTATTATGCACCACAAAAAACTTTGCTGCTTATAGTATAATTATTTAAAAAAAAATGGTATGCTCAAGTAACTTAAAGATAGAAAGATATAATAATAATATTAAAAATAAAATAAAAGTACAATAACAAAGCTAACGCCGATTTGATTCTTATCTAAAATTAATGATTACTTAAAAAGCCTTATTAACGCAATAATAACTACGTGTAAAAATATCATTTTGTGCAAGCTTATAAGAGAGAAAAAAAAAGAAATTTCAGATTAGGACTCAAGGATTATGAGAAAAGGATGGAATAAAGAGATGAGATCTCGTGTATTCTTCAGTATCTTTTTTTTCTCCATTTAATTATCGTCCTCATAATCATCTATACCATAGCATATATTTATGAATAATCCATTTGTTTTTTATCTCTATTTTTAAACATTATATCATACTCACTATAATTATTTATCGTGTCAACTTATGATTAATATATAGCTATATGTATATAATAATCGTAGTAGTGATAACGTATAGTTAATAGTAGGTAGTAATATTAATTAATATTATTATTATTAGCGTTATTGTTATCATTATCATTATTATTATTGTTATTATTATCATATCTTAAGTATCAATTAATCAATTGTTAACCCTTTTTGTCAGGCGAAAAATTCTGTCTATGCAGTACATCATTTGACCACAATCGAGTCCACCTGGACCCTCGTTTTAAAATATATATATACCTCCATATGCGATAGATATTTAGAAAACCATACTGAAAACGTATAATAATATACGGCGCCAAGAAACACATGCATCGTTTGTTTTCCGTTTGTCATATTATATATCTCTCATCCTTTTATTATTATATACCCAAATACTATATATACTCAATTAATTCATACTTATCATAATAAACATGATCCATAACTATACTTTTTTTGCCTTTTGTTTAAATTGTTTCCATAAAGATTTGAGAAATTCGTCTGCACACTCAACTCTTATCAATCAATCAATCAATCAATCAATCAATAATATATATGTGGATATATATATATATATACGTGTGTTTTTGTTTGTGTATAATATAAGAGTCTGTATACGTGTCGTAATTATATGTAGGTTCTGGTAGAAAAGTTTCTCGAGAGTTATACGTTGAGACAGTTTGTGTTTTTAAACTATGTTAACGTTAATTCAATCGAATTAAATCACACTTGCTTGACTTAACAGTTTTCTAGATTCCAAAATAAACGGTAACCTCGTCGTCATTCCAGTTTACGTTTATTTAAATATCGCGGTTAATGTATACAAAGTTTGTTGCCGTTTTTTTTTGTCGTCATCGGGAATAAAACTCACTCGAAAAAGTCGGCGTTTTTCCTTACTCTATAATATCTCAAGATCGATCGTTATGCTCAGACTTATTTAGTCGCTCTAAAAATGTTTCTCTTATTTGTATCCTTAATATCCGGCGACGCTATTTTATAAATTGCTCACTACTATTTAACATTAATCTTTAATCAATTTAACAAAATTCCGTATATATTAGGTGTGTGTTTGTGTATTGTATATAATAACGTATCATTTATCCAGTCGCTTGCTCGTATATTATATTAATAATAATAGTAATAATAATATCTGTGTCAATGAAAATTACAAATTGCTCGTTTGCTTTTCCGCGCACAATATCTTCTCGAGAGCTGCGATTCAGATCTTTAACGCATCTATACACTATATGGTGTCTGCAGTTTTTATTTTCCTCAAAGGGAGAAAAACTATAATAGAATAAGGAACGATGACTGAGGAGAAAGTTCGAGATAAAGATAACAGACGATCGGGTATGTGTATGCGTGTCTCTATGTAAGTGTATATTGTTTTTTTTTTTTCAAGGGCGATGAAGTAAGTATATATGTATCGTATAATAAGAGCAACGAAATAAAGGCGAATAATTTCCACACAGTTCATTGTTTCGTGATATAAGCGCTAAGAGTCTTTGAGGTACAGCAAGTACTTTGAACTTCGTCAGGGATTCTATCATTTAACCATAAATCGTCGTTTACTTTTTTGTTATCCTTATTATTCCTTCGTTACCTATGATATTTTTACAGTACTTCTTAGGGGGTCACGCTAGCATCACCCTTTCATTGCATAACGCGCTAAATTCTTTTTTTTTTGTTATTATAATTAAATCTCCTTAACTATTTTAAATTACGAATAATTGCAGTCGGGCGCCTCTTATTAACGTCGTTTTTCATTTTCGTTCTTCTATATTAACGACAATTAAGTGTATACAAGATAGTTCGAACTAACGCGGAAAAATGAGGGAAGGTTTGTGAGAAGCACGTATATAAACTCTCGTCTAAAGTTGGTTTTCTGGTGGACAGTGTGCCTCGATCCATCTGCAGAAAAATCAGCGTCATAGTCGCTCGAGCATTGATGGATTGACGCAAGAGTCCGATGAAGCATGCACTTGTTCCAGCGAAAACGATTTTTATTCCAAAACAATAACAGCAACGACTTTAAATGCAACGAACGTATTCCAAAACGAAATTATTTACAAACGAGAACTGATATATAAATATAACGTTTTCAAAACAAAATAATAGATGTCGTAAGTATAGGATCATCGAAAGATGGTGTATGTCTCTCTAATTGACAGTAATGAGGAAACGTGTGCCGAGATGAAATATAATTGAACGAATGATTTTGTGCGAGCTATAACATAATGATAATAATTGCAAAAAGTAATAACAATTAAGAAAATACCGCATGTGGCAGTGGACTGATATTTATAATAATAGACAGTTTGACGTGAGCATAAGGACGAGAGAGATTGGTAATGGAAAAATCATCGAAGGAGCTCGGGAGTATGACAATATATGGCTGTTTTTCATGCTTTCATTTCTCTGTGTGTATAATATATATATTTTTCGTTTTTTTTTCTCTTCATCTCTTTAATAATAACTCAAGTGATTCCCAGAATGTACTTGTTCGTTAAAAGTAATTTATAATATGCATATATTATAGTAGTATAGTAAAATGTTTCAAGCGCTGTATATTAAAAATCATCATCATCACTCTTATGAAAAATACATATTCGATTGAAATATATATATAGTAATATTAGAATTACATTTGACTTTCGTTTTTCTTGTATATATATACGAAGGATAATAATAATGAAAGGGCGAGGTGAAACACAAACAAAGAGTCTTACAGCTAAACCGAGGGGTCGTATATTTAGAAAAGAAAGAAAAAAAAAATTAGCGGGAAAAAGTATATAATAAAAGAGAAAAAAATTATCATAATAAAGAATTAAAAGCAAAGTATACATTATTATTATATATGTATGTTATGAGTAGTAAATCCGATCGAGTCATACGATGTATTACAACACGAATATATGTATATGTAAGAAGTAGAAGAAGAGTGCTGCACAATGTCCTGCAACCTTCTCTTTTTTTCTCGTTGAAAATTTCTATCAAGGGAGAGCGTAGGAGCGCAAGAAGCGACGATCGAAGCTCTTCCCTCGCCGGTCTATGGTGGGACGGGCGAAAGAAGAATGCGGCCTTTAATTTTTTTTTTCTCTATACTTATTAGTTGGCTTTTTTTTATCTCGATTCCTTAAATTCTTAAATTAGATACATACTGGATCGTGCGTTTAACTCGTTTGTACAAATCGCGGGCTTGGTCGTGTTCAACGTATTACAGTCACCGCGCGCTGTTATTAATTACCATACTTTAAAGAAAAAATCCAACATCGTAACCTTATCATGAACATCGTCGTTTTATCATCACGAGCATCACTGAAGCATAGCTTTATCGCAAAATTTATCTCATTATGCCATAAATGTATTAAATTACATTAGAAGTGAGAGCACGCTAGCGTTTATCGTTTATAGTTTATTTTAAAAGTAAAACTCATCATCAACTTACGAGAGTGAACGGTATTATAGGAGAGTAAAGAACTTGATTTCACGATCTCTATAAGACATATACGTATAGATAATTATGTAATCGTATTTTAATTAGTCGCTAAAACCAGTCTTTATTGAACGGGCCATTCTTGGCGGAATCCCGATTGAATTATTTAATCTATATAAACTTGACATTATGTTTATCGTTTACGAAAAAACTTTCTTCCTATCTCTATTATCTGCCCTTAACCCTTGCTCTCCCGCTCTTTCGCTCCACACTTCTCTCTTGCGCGCACAGGCGCCCGTACACAAACACGTCCATTCAATCCCTTGCGATCCGACATTCGTTTGCTCCTGGTAATTTGCGCATCGAGCACTATTATAGGTACTTAAAGTTTTATGAGCCTATGTAGTATTTCCGATCGACTAATTATCACGATAATTAAACGTAAAACTCGATGTGCTTGCTTGGCGCGCTTGGTATTGATCAGCCTATTCAGTGCAGTTCACTCACTCGATCGCTTTCACTCCCCAAACACAACCCGTCTTCACTCGCTCACTTACACGCTCGTTCTCTCTTTCTCTCGCTCTCTTACTTTTCATTAATCTCTTATGCCTATTTTTTGTCTTCACTCTAAAAATTTTGTCGATTTGTTTCTTTATCATTAACTTTAAATCTTTACGACTTATCCGTTTTGTTACTTTTCACTAAGAATTAGCAGCTTTAAAAACTTTATTAACCATTAATCAACGAAGGAGGCAACGCGCTGCCTGGTTTTTCTCAAAAATTTGTCTCCATAATTATATGTATTCTTAAATTAAACTCTCCTCGTCTAAGGGGTTCTCAGTCGACTTAGCTAGGGGTGCAATCGATATTTGATTTTGTCGTTTCTTACACAGTTTGTTTTAATTCTTATTAAGTTTGCTTGCTTTTATTATACTTTGCGAGTATGTCTGTACTTATACATTATACATGAGCAAAAGCCGCGAGTGGTGTTTGTTATAAAAAACGAACGACTTAAACCGAAGAGAGACTATTAGAAAAGTAGTTAACAACCCTGAGAGCAAGCCGACGCGGACGCGGCCAAATAGTAGTTAATAAACGATTCCTTAATAATCCGAAAATTTAACTTTTTTCCTAAGAGCTATTCTTTTACAGCGATAAGTCAATATTAGTTTCTGTGTTCATTTCATTTTCGAAAAATACTAATGATATTTTCAAGTATAAATATATTCATCTGTTTAGCCTTAATAAACGCCTTTATCCATTTTAATCCGTCAATCATTATATTATAATAATTCATTAATTGTACGCTCGTCTTACTCGTTTTTTATTTTTAATATTATTTGCCTTATTATTTGTGCCCTACGCCGTTTATATCCATTACGTAATTGTTTAAAGCTGACGACGTTGCTTTAAATTACACCTAAAGTTCTCGGATCAACGAGACTTATTATTAAAAACTCTTACTTATCAAGGACACTGAAATTCGAGATATAATCGATTGGTTATCAAGTTGGAGAGAAGAGAGATCATTCAAACTGGTCTTCCTTACTTTCTTTCTTACTTAGTTTTTTTCTCGTATTTACACACTTAGACTGATGTATTCTTAATAAAAGCCAATTAAACATTATCCAAAAACACCCAGTGTCTCTGGCCAGTATTAGTAGTGACTAATTTTTTTTTATTAAATTTATTTAATTTATCGAGTTACTTACGACTTATGACGCAATTTTACTTAAATTTCTGTTTATCATTATTATCATTATTCTTTGTAAAAAACAACCTATTTGAAACTTGTGTCAGTTCTGTATAATCTCTATATTATGTAGTAAGGCTTCGAAAACTGTCCGGTTTCGGGTAGTATAGAGAAGCAACGAAATAAATATTAAAACAAATACACGTACAGCGATACGCCGGCAGCAGTTTCCTAAAGACGGAAACTCTCCGAGGAGGAGCGAGAGAGTCAGAACTAAAGTTAAGTCTATCTTCTAAATTCGTTTATTTATTATGAAACCAGAATGTCAATAAAAAAAATATATACGCAAGGCACAAATAATAAATGGCAAAAGTTCTTGTTGTACAGTATCGATAGATTAGCTTTTCACAATAACAGTTATAGTTGTAATAGTAAATAATAGCCATAGCAAAGCTATAAGTATTTTAGTCCATGTTGGAATAATCGTAATAATAACCATAAAATTACAATAACAATGATCATAATAATATTATAATAGTTCGTTATAAAAAAATGATGTATAACTGCTGTTTACATCAA
This sequence comes from Cecidostiba semifascia, assembly GCA_900474235.1. Lineage (NCBI taxonomy): Eukaryota > Metazoa > Arthropoda > Insecta > Hymenoptera > Pteromalidae > Cecidostiba > Cecidostiba semifascia. The sequence goes on along the minus strand of UCQR01013692.1, from coordinate 4,110 downwards.
CATGCCTAATCATTAATAACTATTACAAAACCGAGGTAAAATATATGTATATTTATATATAAATTAAAAAATCAGTTCATTTCTTAAATCCAACGAGACGATTAAAAATGGTTTTTAATTTACATTTCGCATGAAGAAGAAATTAAAGGCTTATGCAACTATTCTTCTGTTCTCTCGTCTCCTTTTTCCATTAAACTTGTGCAGAAAAATAATCTTTTGCAAACAGTTTAACTAACGTATGAATTAAGAAAATAGTTAATAGATAATAATAGCAATAATAATAATGATGATATTCAATATATAATAATAAAAAAGTTTCGAGAAAAAAGCGTGAAAAAAAAACAAGAGGAAAAAGAGACAAGAAACTTATTAAACGAGTATACAGGCGCCGATTTTTTACAGCATACAAAAGTAAAATTACGACATACGATAAAAATAGGCTAAAAAAAGATCACGAAGGAGCCCATGTCCTGATGTCAGTTAATTTACAAACACGCATACACAATTGTCAAAATTAGATCTACGTATGTTACACTACTGTCGAATAGTTTATTTTAATTACTGGTAGAGTCGGCCTATGATATTGACTTATATAACCGCATTAATAATTCATCATTTCTTTCTTTCTGTTTATTCGTTATTAACTACTACACAATAGTAGATCCATATTGATTGTAAAGGGTTGGTCGTCTCGATACTGCGAACCTGTCGCTTAAATTTAGTTTGTCGACCTTCTGACACTCCCATTCGTTCTCACTATCTTTCCTTCTATCACTCTTTCTCTATCTCTTACACAGGCAATCATGACTTCTCTTCATCAACTTGCATACCCGTCCACATGTACACATGCACTCTCGCCGTATCTTTCTCATTTTAAAAGTAATTTTTAATATTAAACTCGTAATTCTTTTTCTATTGTAACGTACATCGCCGTTGAGAGATACACGAGCACCAAATTTTAAAATTGTTAGAGGTATTCTATCAAAACAAAAATGCACTTTAATCGAATTTGATTTGCAATTTTTTCCAGCTACAATTGTGCTTCCACGGAAGAGTGACAAATTAACAAATGTTAAAAGATATGTGCTTTGAAAAGATCGAGGACTCGTCCATCTCTCGGTTTAGCGTTAGGGCCACTGCGGTGATCGCCTCCGTCGTCGGTTCCTCTTTTCTTTTTTTCAATCGCTCCTTCGTCTCAGTTGTAGAAATTCAACTTTCCTGGTATTTTTTTTTTTAAGTTTTATGTTTTTAAAATTTTTTTTCCGTTCAATTATGATTTTTCATTTAATTTTGAAGGTCGCAGAATCTATATACGACATACATAAGCATGATTAGTTTTCGGCCCTCGGTGTCCCAGCGCCGAAGGGCTTTCTCGCTTGCACCATGGGTGGTCTATTGTCGCTTTGATCTCGACGCTAATATTTCTACGTTTAACTTGTATAATTTGAATTTCCCCCATCGTATTTTATTTTGTTCATGTAATATCTAATTGCTATAGGTTTTGCGAGCGATCAAACTTCGTCTTCGACTATTTTTTTTATTTTGTTTTTCCTTGTTTTCATCGAAGTTTGATGCTTTGCATGCCAGTAAAAAGAAATTCTACCTCAACTTTCCAGTTTAACTCAGAGCTCGGCGCGACTGCTCGCGAACGTCTTACTTATAGTTGAAAGTGTCCCGTACTTATTGATTTAAAAGAAATCCTAGCGAACTTTCGCGTTGATCGTTCGATTGTTTAGCGTTACATTCTTCATCATATACACAATTGACCTTCTTTAACCTTATCTTATTTTAATCATTACATCGTTACAGTGTTATAACATTACATCTACTTATTATACTTTCTTTGACACATGATTTTTGTTTTTGTCTTTTTAGCTCCTTATAATATTACATAATCGTGATCTAGGCAAAAGTTCGTTAGGATCGGATCGGGTCAGAGGTCAGGTAAATTCTGCGTGTTTTAAAGGTTTATGTATGTGTGTGTTCGCGTGAGTGCGCGCCCAAGGCGCGTTTGTGTGAATGTCTCAATGTAGATGTATCGGGAGGAAGATGTCGTGTGAGTGTATATAGTAATAATCTAAAATGCCGTAAACAGTTATTGAAAGTATCTATCAAGTTGATGGACGTTGATCGTTGCTGGGAGAGACGTAGACAGTTGAGTTGAAAAGGTTTGCTCAGCCGGTAGATTGAGGTTGCGAATGAGGTCCGAGAGTGCAAAAGTAAATGGACAACCCACGAGAGCAAGGCCTTAAAGCCTTGGGCGCTTGTCAGGTCCGTGAAGACGGAAATTTTGGTTGAAATTAAAATGGTCATGAGGTGGGCCACTCTTTGAAATCAAAGCCTTGTTGGCCGGGTTTAGGAGCGCTGGCGGCATACCCACCTTGGCTGCTCTCGCCGCCCTGATAGGAACGCTGAGGATAGCTCGTGTCTGCGTAGTTGCTGTAGCCGGTGTAACCGGCGTAGTCTGGCGTCTTGGCCGAACTGCTGCTAGATCCCGGCGCTCCTGAACCGCTCGTCTGTCTTGAGTACATGTCACCTGCAACAACGAATGATCGTTACTAATCGCATCCCTTCTTCCTTGCATTATTTCTTCTGCTCCGCTAACTTGTTTTTATTTTCCTTATCAAACTAAACAATAATTGTCTTCGTTGAGCCTTTGCGCTCGTTCAAAGCTTCATCTATAAATATATATATATGTGTATATGTACCATTCTAACTCTTAGAAAAGTAAAACAAAAGTTGTAAAAACAGAAAAAGTAATTCAGGCACACAATGAACAAGCAAATGTTTAAGATTTTTAAAACATTTATAGATGTTCCATCAACATTGAAAAACCCATTACCATCTGCTGATTATGTACACAGTATGCCTTCTTGGGATGTTTGTAATTCAAGTACTCCTGATCTTATCTCAAAGCAGGTTTGTCATTGTTGATGATAAATTGACTATTTTTACTAACAAGGAGGGGAAGGAAGCACATGAAGGTTGACGGGAAATACATTATCCTAAGCTACCAACTATTTTTCACAAATGCATGATATTTCCTTTGTGCGCTTTAATCAATTAAGTCATTCTAAGTTGACTAGATCCTAAATATTAGATTTTTAATCATTTTGATCATCATTATTATTAGTACCAGCATTGTCAACTACGTTTTTGATTAACGAAAAAAGACAGTATGAATGATGTGATGCGCAAGGTTAATCTATCACCATACCCAGGAGAGCTGTAACGTTGCTTTCTCTATGTTTGCATGATGTACAGAAAGAAAATACCATAGACAACCAAATAAATTCAATCGAATTTCACCTATAAGGATCAAACTTATGATTAAAACATTGCCTGTTTAGTAAATAATTTAAAAGACAAGAAAGAAATTGCCCGAATCTGAAAAATCTAGAGAAAGCCTACTTGTATACAAGTACAAACAGGTTAATGATTATGATGTTTTCAGTAAAACGTAAAAAAATAACGTCGTGTTAATGTAAGAATGTAAAACTGAAGAAAGAAGGTCGTGTAAGTGTGTGACAGAAGACAAAGTAAAGAGAAAAAGAAAGTGATAACCGTGACGTGCAGCATATCCAGATATGATTTTGGAAGGATGCAATTAGGAAAACGTATTATAGTTCAAGACACAAAGCAGAATATGATCCAAATGGAGTAAGAACACGCTTGGCGTTGTACAGTAATAATAAGTAAAAACAGAGTGTATAGGAAGCTGTGGACGACTGGGTGATGCACTAAAGGCTAAGTACAAGAAAGCTGGCGGATGGCTTGGAATTTTCTGACTGGATAGTTATAGAGAAAGTTGAGAGAAGCTGGTCCACTAAAGAATCTCAAGTCTATCATTGCAGTCAGATGAAATACAGTGAATATACAACATAGAGAGAAAGAGAGATAAAAAGAAATTTGGAGGATCTGGAGGAAGGATAGCTGGTCTTTGAGGCTAGGTATGCGTTTGCATTGATTTTGACTGAGCTTGAAGACTCACCCGGTGGACCAGAGGGGTTCGAGTTGGAGTTTGGCTGCGAGGAGTTGGGCTGAGGGGGCTGGGGTGGAGGCTGGCTTGAGTGCCCGGGTGGAGGGCCATTTTGTGGCATGTTCCACGAG
>UCQR01013691.1:0-15696 GCA_900474235.1 Cecidostiba semifascia | reverse complement strand
TACGACCATTGAAGCTATTGTGTCTGATGATATGGAGTCGAAAAAAGGCAAATTTCAAATAAATAACGTTGCGTCTTTGACAGAGTTAATTAATTTTCGAAAGTTATTGACTTAAAAAATCGATTGCTCAAACTTTGTAGAATATTGCATTCTATTCATGCATTGTGTGCACAATAATGAGTTATCGGTAAAATTATATGAACACGATCGCCAAAGTTGCGATAATAAAATTGATGTATTATAATAATATAATAAAATATAAAAAGTCTCTACTATGTTAATAATTTTAATCCTTTTTTATGTTACAGGTGAGATACCAAAGTTACTAGTCCAGTCACGTGAGTCTATAAAGCGCCTACTCGACGCAAACTAATACTACATTCATAAAAGCTCGATAAACACAACACATTAAAAATTTTCTGTCGAAACAAACAACATTTTCCATCAATGCCAACTCCCATTACCCCCTCTACTCACCCTAAAACTTCTTAATGAGCATCTGAAACAAAAACCTCATATCTCATACTCGTCGTTGAAAAAACGAGGCCACTAAGCACGTCGTATATGATATTGCGTCCCGTGTCATGCATGTAACCGCATCAACCACACTCGATAATAACAAACCGTATAAACTCGACTGCCAAAGTGAGATGACACGCCGCCGCAAAGCGTGGGATTCTTGCATTCCCGCGAAAATATTGCCGCTCGTTAAATGAATAATGCAAACTCATCCACGGCGTGGCATTGTGCGCGCGATTGCGGCATTGTCACTTTCGTAATAATAATTTACGCACCGTTGGATCGATGGGCCTTCGCGCGCATATGTCGATTTGCATATACGCGAGATCCTCGGAAAATGTAGAATGTATATATGTTCGAGGATGAAATGCGAGAAATATGAGCTGGAAAATTTTACCTTGGAGCAGAACAATTGCTGGGGTTTAAAAGTTGCGAAGAGAATTTTTGATTTAATAGATACTTGATATGAATTTCTTTGATTTTTGGATAAAAAGTATTCGTTCGTTATGAAAGCGATTACTAAATCTTCTAATATATACAATAAACGTTACTGAATGCTTTTCTAACCAGTTCGCAGTATATCTTTACAGCTATACAAAAACGTTAATTAGAAACGATTGATACGAATAGCAATGCATGAAAAGCATAACTTTCTATAAAAATCCTGATGGAAATAAATTGCGCTAATGATAAAAAAGTCAATAGGCGATTGTTTCTCCTTAAACAGAACTCATTCAATTAGCGTGGTCACAGAAGAATCTTTATAGTGATTTACGACTGAATAGAGCGTGAAAATTTAATAACACGAGAACGACCACATTGTAAAGCACTTCCTACTAAATTTTCACCTTCAAAGGCCAAGCCGGAAACATCTCCCGCGAATGAATAATTGTAAATTATGTGGATTTTTCATCAGCACGAGACACGTAATTACGTTTCTAAATTACACGATGTACGTAAATCTAAAATTAAATTAAACAGCCATTACGACGATGAGATATGTCTGCACCAATTACCAGCTTTCCATCACAACTTTTTACACCTCTAAATAATGGTTTTCCTCCAAATCACCTATATATCCACGACAATCAATCAATTAGCGCTATATAAAACACATATATATCCAAACGTCAATTGTACTCATTGTCGGAAGTAGTCTTTCAATACTCGGTTTTTCATCTCGCTAAACGGGAACTACAATTCCGCGACGCGACTTTTAAGGTCTCGCCATTCTAGGAAACGGCTCGATCGGCTTTTTGCCACTCGGCTCTTCGATACTTCCGATATTACAGCGTAAATCCGAAGCTTGCACAAACGAAGCCGCGTTTTTTATACTCATATACACGCGCTTTTACAACTGTCGATAAATATAAAAAGGACAGTGAAAGTTTAATGGCGATTCTGTGTAGAGGCAAAAAGGAAATCGTTTTTCAGATTTCCTTCTCCATTGAGAGAGAGAGAGAGAGAGAGAGAGAGAGAGAGAGAGAGGTGCGCTGCATTGCGCAGATAAATAATCCCAATGTTTCTTTTGTTCCAGATGGAGCTCCCGTTCCCGAGCAGGACAAAACCGGTTACGAGGTACGCAAACACATTTTATCCCACAAAAGAAAAGTGCAAATGGAAAATCTAATATCATTCCGGCGAGCGTCACGTTCGCAGATTTCGTCCAAGCCCTCAATTACGCGCTGAGAAAACAATGCACACACACACACATGTGTGTATACACGTTGATAGAGGGACGTATTATAAAAGGATCGATCTCGATAAAATCGTGTATATAGTTCAATATCCCACGAGTGCAATGTGTATGGAAGGATAAGAATCGCGATCGATCGATGCACAAAGGAACTTATCTCTATCGGGACGAGATTTTCAACCGATTAGGTACAGATACGACGGTTGTCCCGAGATGCAAAACGTGTCTGACACAAATGGAGCTATTTTTTACTTCTTGCCGAAAGCTTTGTGCTTTTAATGGACGGTTATCGCGTAATTATGGATTCAGGGCGGCACCGCATTGTTCTGAAATGCAAATGCTGCTTTGTGTGCAAAAATGAAGTTGGAATTATTAAATTTTCACTTTTTAAAAAAATTCTCTCTCTCATATAAGATTGCAGTGATAAAGTTATCATCGCGAGGAGACAGCCTATTATTATATCATCAAGGAAATAATATACAATCATTTTTTAATGACGAGGTATACTTTCTACGCGAAATCTTCTGAAAACTGCGAGATTACAAAGTCTGCGCTGAAAATTGCGAACGATCAAAAGTAAATTAAGCCGCCGCTCACGTGTACCATAAGCTGCACGAGCTTGCTCAATATAGACATCTTCAATCCGATCCCGGAAGAGGTCTGCGATCTCTTTATATATACACACACACATACGCATTTATCGCCGATTCATCGTTGCAGTTACATGTATGAACTCTTACGCGTCAAAGCCGAGCGATTGCCCGATACCTTCTCCATGTGCAACATTTGATTGACCTTAATTTGTATATAATTTGAGTTTCTACACGCTCAGCTATCGCTTCCAGGCTCACTACCGGTAACAAGATTCTTTTAGATAGAGATACAGTTTTGCAATTTATGAATCGTTTTCGAATCTTCAATAAAAAAATGCTTGGTGAAATTCTTAGGGTGTTATCAGATTCAATTCATATATAGGATTTTCCATAGTGCGATGTCAACACTTTCCATTACGCAATAGACTTTTAAATGAATCAAAAGAAGCGAAGAAAAATAATCGGTGCACTTCCACACGCTTCAATTAATATCACAATCATACGAATCACACACAAGCCACAGTAACGTCTCTTTCACTGCGTCACGATCAATCTCTTTCTCTCTTTCTCTTTCCTCGCGCGATTGCTCAGCGATCGACTCGCGCGCAGCAAAGTATAATAATCATTTGTCCTAGTGACGGCGATATTGAAAAGCGGCGTAGCTTCCGATAAGTGTACACGGCTTTTTGCCATTGAAAGTTCCATTAGAGACTCTGTGCTACCGGCGTTTTCTAAAATAAGACTATCGAGACCCGACAACGAAGGTGAAATCTCACGGGGATACGGAATATTAGAAGGCCATAAATAATTCCCGTTCGCCGATTTTTATAAAGTGCATATAATTCGCAGCTCTTTTTTTCCGATGCCGATATGTAATGAGATAGCGGATCTCTTGGAAAAGTCAGTTGTCGAGTCGGCAGCGATAATTCCGTAATAATGGTGTGAGAAATTATTTGTTATTGCTGCTGTGAAACGTGAACGTGTATACGTATAAAGCTGCGTGAGCAAAGTAGCTGATGTAGACCGGACGGTATCGACGATTTTATCGGATACGGCGACTGTTTGATCGGATAATTTGCGATTGGCATGCAAAGAAAGTTCTGCATGGCGGCGCATTAATTATCTAGATTTTTTAGAAGGCTCAATTATAATTTGCTTTTCGGCATGTTAACAGGACAATAGTAGTAAATGATAATTTCTAAAGTTACATTCGGTATTATCTGGTGATTTACATGAGTTTATAGAGAAGTTATATCCTTCCAAAACAAATGAAGTGATACCATACGCGAAATAGCGCCGTCGCGAAAGAGTCCCAAAGGCACGAAACAATTTGCGTTATAAACGAAAATTTCCATAACGAGCCTAGTCTCAACAAGCCAATCTATCCGATCCTCGGAGCGCAGAAAGCGGCTCATCTACTGAAAAGGGCAGCCAATTCTCCTCTATACAGCTGTCCTCTAGAAAGGCATCGTGCCACTTATTTCACAACCTCTATATACATATATCCACCGCGATTTGAATATACCGCATATTATCAAGAGAGGCTGCAGAGCTGCTGTCACTGACCTGACATATTCGTAACAATGCTAGGTGTGTCTACCTCTCTTTCTTCATGTCGCAACCGATCTCCTCTGAATGCGCTTCGTGCGCGAGCAGATTATGTGCATGGGATAGAGAATCAGTGTGATTTCGTATAGGTGTGCAGGTGTAGAGGAGGTAGTTTGTGCAAAGAAAAAGAATTTAGCAGTCGTTATAGATAGAGACACGCGCAATTAAACTGTCCAGGAGCAATTAAAATTCCATCACCCGGTCTCGAGAACTAACTTGGCGGTGTTTTTATCTGGTTACGTATGACCTCGAAAATGTCGATCTATCGCAAGTGCCTCCCTTATAGAAAATTTCCCACAATAAAAAATATTAAATCATTTGCACTTTTCTTGAATTTTTAATTGATTTTCCGTTGACGATCAATGAAAAATATTCCATAACTGAAACCAACCATATTTCAGGATTCCGAAGCAGCGGCATCGGAGACAGGCGGCGCCGAAGAGGCCTACGACGACGGCGATGACTCGGATATGTACATGGAACCGGACGGTGCTGAGAGTACCCAAACGGCAGCCCGACACGAGACTCAGCATCACACCGAGACCTCCTCGTCCCACCAACCCGACGAACCTCACGATCAACCAGCTGCGAATCCTCGCGTGACAATCGTCGCGGTTCGTCCCGTCCAGACCTCCATTCAGGTGACCTCCAGCGAGTCCACGGAGTCATCTTCCTCCTCCAGATCAATCGACGACAAGCAGGAGCCCGAGGAGAAGAGCCTCGAGACCGACAGCCAGAATTTCTTCCCGTCCTTCGCTGAACTCTTCGGAAACCACCGTCTTCCCTTCACCGAACACCAGCAGCAACGCTACCGTCCCAGTCGCTTCCTCGGCTACTTCCAGCGCGACAGACCCTACGCCGTAGCGGCTTCCTCCAACAAGGAACCGGCTCTTCTCGGCTCCGGTAACTTCGGTGTCATCACAGGTGGAACCTACTACCCGGAGGACAAGGAACAGGACGAGTACAGCATCGACGAGACTGCCTACAGTCCTTTCTACCACGGAACCGGTCGCGGCCGATCCAACTACTACAAGAACCCCAAGCCACAACCGGTCAGAGGCGGCGACTTCTTCGCTAACTTCCGGGATTTTGCCGACATCACAGCCCCGCCGAAATCCAGCTTCTCGCATCTCTCGGTGGTCTACGCCGCCAAGAATGGAAGCAGCGCCGGACGAGCTCCCGAACAGCCGAGGAACATCATCGAGACCCTGAGGATGCTCGAAGAGGAAGAGGATGTACCCATGGCCACGACGACGACGACGGAGGTGCCCGTGAAAAAGCTCAGCCAGGGCAAGAGGAAACTCATCAAGATCAAGAAGTACCAGGAGGAGAAGGCCCGAAAGTCGCGCATGACTGTTGAGCCTCTTCTCGCTCTTAGTTGAACGTGAAATCGGCTGCACAGGAGATCGAATCGACTTAATATATTTTTTTTTACCGAAGGAAGGAAAATTGCACGCGCGCGCGCGCAGCTAGCTTTTTTTACGCGTCACATGGTAATTCGGCCATGGAAAAGTCTGAAAATACGGCGGGAGTTTATCGACGATGATTCCTTTTTTTTACGTATAATAAGGTTGTACGGGCGCGCGCGCGCACGTGATGTTTGGAAGAATCGATGTCTGATATGGGGGAAGGTGAATTTCGAGAGATAAAATCGATTTTCGAATTTCTCGTACGGAGCGATTGATTTATTACTTACTTATACGTATATTATCGTATTAATGTAACTTAAATAATGCATTGTCATTTTATCATTCAGCAGGATTCATTATTATGGGCGTTCGATGAGTGGAGAATTTTTTTTTTTTTAAGTTCGTGGGTGTTTGAAGAGTGAAATCGGTTTCTCGCGATTTGTTTGGTAAATTTTTAAATTGCAATTGATTCTAACAAGTATAATTTGACCACGAATATGAATTAACAATTATTTTTGTGCTCTGAAAAATAAGCTTCACAAAACTTATTTCGTAATCAAGAACATAAAAATAATTCGATTCTAGTCGAATCTTTATTCTTCAAAATTGAAAAAAAATTCAAGCCTGAATCATTCTTCAAACCTAAAAAAGCACACTTTCGTAAAAAAGCTTTACAAAAAAAGCTCGTCGACAGGCGTAACTCCTTTTAAAAAAAAAAAAAAAAAACGAAACAACCATCAGTGCATCCCATCATTTCACTCCATACCAACAGCTCTCGACACAGCACAAGGCAAACTCACTGACTCGCGCGATGATGATCTACAAACGTGTCTGACCTAAAACGATTACGCGAGTGCTATACACCCGCGCCCTTCTCGCGTTCCGCTCGAGCGAGTGTATAAAGTAAGCGGCACGCGACGACGACTTTCGCATTCTCGCTGCGATTTTCCATTCTCCGCGCGCGCGAGAGTTAAATGTGTGTTCGAGAGATAAGAGAGCCGTGTGATGTCGGTGCTTCAATGATCATTTTCCTCGACGGGTTCCTTGTGAATAGGGTGTGTAATTTCGGGAGTAACGATTATCGTCGTGCTGAAGATCGAAAGATCGTATCTGTTCTCTACGTAAAGGGTATAATGTTTCGGATTATGAAATGTGTGATGAATTTTCGAGAAAAAATAAAAATGCACAATCTTGCCTAGAAACGAGTTGATCACTCGCGAACGACTCGTTCTCACATTATATTCACTTATCAGTAAGAGGGTATCAACCTCGTCGACAAAACAAAAAAAAGAAAATAAAAGAAAGCCGCAAATTGATGGCGGTCGTCATATTAGGATTTAAGGCCAACGAAACTCGTCTCGCGTCTTCATCCAATTTTCGCGTACACATCATAATAATAATATAATATTTAAAAATAAAATCACGCACGCATGGTGGTGTGGATAAAAAGGAAAAACGATTGACACACGTGAAGAAAAAAAGAAACGTAAGGACGAGCGATAAGAAGCAGGGCGACTAGTGATGGAACACCACGGCGCGGGATCGGCTGCCCTTGGAATTCCATCGCTACGAGACTGACCTTCGTCGCAGGAGACAAGATCTTACGGCGAGGCGAATACTGGAGCGGGGTAACTCGGAAAAACTCTCTTGTGCGAATGCTAATGCTCTGATGAGAGATGTTATCTGGATCATGGGAAAGCCGAATTTTTTGATTGAGACTAAGAGCCTTTGTTGTCCAAATTTTTGCTCGATTTATTACGATTGAATTACATTTTTCGTTATAAGAGAAATCGATGAAAATTGGCTTTTTATTCGATCGTAATTTTCAGAAATTGCACCGAAACGTGGCCGTAGATCTTGTGTGTATTGTTATCTCATTTGTTGTTGACTATTGTAGCGATAGACGTAGACTTTATTCGAGGATTGGAAAACCAGTGAAAATGTATGCAAAAAAAAAGAGAAAGAAATTTTATATATTTACTCGAAAAAAAACAACTAAAAATAAACGAGTCGCCTCCCGCAGAGGCGGAGCCGAGACAAAAATCGAATAAATAACGCATTACACATAGACATATATTTCTTTTTGTAAAACTACTATCCTCTTCGAGTGATTTTCCATTCCTGAAATCCGAAGGAAAAAAAACCAGCTTTCAGTAATAAATTATCCTCTATATCCTTCCCCTTTTTCAGAAGCTCGGATGATCATCATCAAATTACAAAACTTTTTTACAATTTTTTAAAACGATCATCCAAGCCCAACAAAAAAGGCCGCCATACAAGCAAATCCAACAAACCTCTACTTGATGCACTTTCTCATCTGACCGATCATTTTCCCGATACCCTCGTGGATATCAGCGTAGCTCGCCTTCGTGTCCATCCAAGCTGGGGTACTATACGTGTTGTACTGCTTGCAATGCGTCACACCCTTGACGTCCTTCAGCTCGACCTTGGCGCCCATCTGCTTGACCTTCTCGATCGCCTCCGAGTAGACCCACTGTTCCTTCGGACCTGATGTGCGAACGTATATGGAAGGAAGAGTTGGGTTGTTGTTTTGTATGAACGGAATGTAGTGAGGTGGAAAATCACGAGAATACACTGTGTACTTTAATTTTTAAATGGTAATTTTTGTAAATAAAAGACTTATAAATAATTGTTGGCTATTACGATGTTTTTTTGCTGTTACTCCTATATCCTCTATCCTTATTCGAATTTTAACATTAACGATTAATTAAAATAATTAGATACATAAATCTTACAATCTTTTCCTAGCGTCACTTTCGCTCCTTTAAGTACCTTCGCGAGTATCGCCGAAGCTATGCATATGCTACCGATCGGCTTGGAAGCGCAATTAAATTCTTTAATGACTCTCTCCAATTCCGGAAGCACGACACAATCGCATCCTTTCGAAGCAAAGTCGCTCCTATAAATTACAAAGATATTTAATAATCTCAATATAAATTTTCGGTTTTTCGAAGCAAAATTGTAAGTCTAAATATTTTAACAAAAATAAGATCATACAGTGTCCTGGCAGCACCCCATCCACCGGGTATCACCAGCCCAGCGTTATCGCAAGCTCTGCAGTCGCAAAGTGGCTTGATATCAGCACGGGCTAATCTAGCACCTTCTACCAATGCGTTTCTCGGCTGGTCACAGTTGTCTGGATCCTTGGTCAAATGATTAACTGTCCCGCAGATGTTCACGTTAGGGGCATAGAAGTGAGGTTCTATATTTTTGCTACTCAAGTGGATGGCCACAGAGATAGCCTCGGAGATTTCAGTACCGTCGAGTGCACCGCATCCACAGAGAACCTGAGAAATTGAAAAAAATTCTTCTCATTACACTTATTAAATTTTGAAATTATCGACAATTTTCTCAAGAACTGAGAACAACTTGCATACGAAATTCTCACAATCTCCCACATACTCTTATGTTATATCAATATTCACGAATATTTCAACAGCTCAATTTTATTAATTTCCTCTCACCTCTACAATTCGACCGCCACACACATACGCAACCCATAACCCAGCAAAAACCAAAGCCCACATCGGCACTATCCGACGCATTATAATTCACTTTAACGAGCCGCGCGAGAGAACCTCTCTCAGGAGAGGAAACGCGAAAATAACGACAATAGCCATAAAGAAAAGAATTTCACGGGAATAGAAATCAAGTGTGTACGAGTGTGTACCCAGAGAGCCAATATAATCGATCGCAGACCCGTAATTTCGCTCTCGTCGAATCGGCCCGCTATAATAAAAATCCGTTCGCAGTGGCAATAAACGCGGGATTTCGCAAGTGCAGCATTGTACGTAACTGCGCTATGGGCGTGTGTGTCGGTTCTCTCGGGGAATTGTGTTGTGCCGCTGGACTATCGCACAAGCACGAAAGAAAACATCTAATTTGTCGGTGTGTAGAGTTAGGGAGATTATCGCGATGATATGGCATATATAATGGAGACGCAGATCTATGCGTTTTGGAGATTAGGAGCGTGAGAAAATTGAGATGATTTGGATAATTTTAATTGGTGTTGATGAACGTACCACGGCGACTTTGGGAGGTCCGCAGCAGCCCCTCTTCTTGTGGCAGATTTGACTTGTGTGAAGGAGGTTAGTGGACGACAGAATGCCGAGATTCGAGACATTTTTTAATAATTTTACAGATTTGATGCACTGAAGCATTTTGAGAAACTTGTACGAGAAGATTTGAAATGTTAGTTATACGGAAATTTTTGATACGAGAAATATCACAGACATCGAATTTTGAAACGCGGATCAGGTGTGTCTCCTGCTGGTACGGTCTGAATTTGACTGCTTTAAAATGAAGCATTCCGATATTTTGTTTCGAATCTAGTAGTCTGAAGCGTTGTTTTTTTTTATGAAATCTCATATTCTCATCAAAAAGATTAAAAATCGATTTTCCAAAAATACAAATCTCTGACTAGCGGCTAAATAAATACAACCCGGCGCTGTAAGAGGGCGTCACCGACCAATCCCGAAATCTCCACAGCCTCGATCTACAAATTCTACAATACCATCAGCCCGCAATCCTATATCACACAAAGGTATACGATCCATCGATAATCCCAACTATACACTCGCTTACTTACCGGCAGTAAGAACCTCGCGTCCTTTCTCTAGTCTCAACGCTAGAAAAAAGATGTCAGCACTACCGAATACCGACTTTCCCAAGCCTCCGCCGACATCCGGAACACCTATATAATATAAGAAAAGTTCCGCGGGGTTTAAATATAAACATCGGGACGGCAGCGTTCGACTCGCTACTTTACGGCTCGCATAAAGCTTTATTGTGGCTGTAGGAGCAATTTTTCCTCAGACTATGAATACCAAATGCATAATTCGAGCTGCCGAGATTTAACAACTATGCAGCCCGGATTTATATACACAGCCGCGGTGAGGAATAAATTTTCGAGGGTGTAAAGAATGAGGAGGATACGCTCGGTTTTATAGAAGCGCGAATGTTTACGATGGGAAAATCATTTTCCATGGGGGATAACAAGTTGATTCGTTGCAGAGAGCGACGCTAAAACTTAATAGATTTTCAGTTTTAATTCCTCATCTCGATCACATACACGTTAAAAAAAGATCCGCGAAATTATTCGCATCCAAGCTCTTCGCTGGCAAACTCATATCCCTCATACAACCCTTATCGAATATGGAAATGCAGCTTCCCTCGACCGTTTCATCGCGCGCGCGCGTGCGACGACATCACCCCGCGCGAGAAAATGAGTTATACACGCGAGATGACGCCGGGCTTTATTCTAATTATCAACTCAAGACGAGGGCACCCAGGAGAGCCCTGAACTCTCCCTTCCTTCCACGTTGTCACTTTCTTCAATCCCTTTCGCGCCGCGTCGCATAATCTTATGTAAATCTCGAGCTTCGCCTTTATGCTCACACGCGTTCTTATCACACGTCTCCTTTCCAGCCACTAAATTACATGGTATGAAGCAACAGCAGATCAGTCTAGGTTAAAAAAAAAAAACAATTTATGCCAACAGCTATAATCACTCAGCTATATTCTCGGCAAAAGTAAGTATTGCAAAGCAGATAACGACGAGGCTTTGCCACTGCAGCAAATGACGCTGAGCGAGACTAGTAGTGGTAGTCTTCTGCAGTGTGGTGAGTATAGAGAGACATGGAGGCAGAAGGCTTGCGAAGGGCTAGCGTCGCCGCCAGAAACTGCGCCGGTGGAATTACTCGGGCCGGGGGTCGCCGTGATCCCACGGGGCCGAACTTGTCCTCGACAATTTCAAACTTATTTTAACATTCATATAAGCCTCCCTCCCTCTCGCTCGCGCGAACGCAAGAGAGAGAGAGAGGCTCTGCGTTACCTTTTTATCTTCTACTCGGGCGATGTCTATTTTACACTTTTTCCGCGGGCTTTTCTTTGTCTCTGGTTGTTGTTTTGTTTGGGGGAATTTTTCTCTGTTTTTATACGGTTTCGTTTTAAATTGTTTACTATATTGATATCAGAATAAAGTAAAATAAAGCTTCTACAGAATAATCATAACTTATTAATCCATTTCTCCAAATCCTAACATCGTTATACGCCCACCGAACTATTAATCAGCTTTCGTCCTCCGCCGAACACATGTCAATTTCCCGCTACACACGCGCATTTAAAAGTTTGATGAGGCGGCACATATCCTCGAACATGAAAAACGGATTTTCGCGGAATACGTATACGAACCCATATACTCAACAAGACACCCCCAAAGAAGCAAAAAAAAAACAAACAAACAAGCTATATACGCATACTTAGCAATCAACACGGCTCAAGGCGTCGTGATAAATTACTTACACGAATCCAAGCGTTTGTGCCTCTCGCGAGGATGGATTATTAATGACTCGACGTGTGTGTGTGTGTGCCGCAACCCTCGCAAGCGCGCGTGTCACTCGCGTAATAATTCCGCGCGAGTCTAGCGTAATAGGCATCAATGTGAGAGCTCTGTACTGGGCTGTATGGATGAGATTATGGAAGAGAAGAGTATAAATCATCCGTATGTGGGTGCATATGTCAATCGAGGATGCCTTCGTTCTTATATCGCATGCATTCATTTTTCTTGTTTAATTGGAAACTGAACATATCGAATACAGAACTCATTAATAAAACAATCTGAATATCGGCACAATAAAAACACAGGGTCAGCATTACACCTCCACGACACGTATCCGAAAGATATACAGCACGTCGACAGTAGTAGCAGCAGCAGAAGCACGAACGACAAATCGTTCGCGGCGAATTCTGACGTGTGACACGCGCGCGGGTGGCGGCAATATAACGGCGTCCTGAGAGACGACGCTTCATTCAATTAGCCACTCAGTTACTCGCATCACATCGCATTTGTGCCGGCTGGCAAATGTGTCTCTCGCGTCACACAGACGTCATATTCGCAGTAGTGGCCCCAGCGCGTCGACGATGTAACGTGTCTCGTGATTTTCGCTGCTGCTGCTGCTGCTGCCACTGGTATATATTGTAGATATAGCGAGAGAGAAACAAAGAGAGAGAGGAAGCTGTTGGTGGATTTGAAGGTGGCTGTCTTCGCAGACGCGGAAGTTTGGATGGCGCTGAGAGAAGTTGACATGTATGGCTGGGAAGTTTGTTTGCGGCGAGTGAGAGAGATATAGAGAGAGACTGGTGGCGAGGAAATATTTTGTTGATGTTTTTGAAACTTTTGAGAATTCGTTGTTTATCGTAAATTGTTATACGAGTCTGAAAAAATATCTAGTGTCGATAGCTTATAGTAAAAGCGTCAACGCACGTTCATCAATAATTCACTCAAACATTAGAATTCCTAGTAGCACCTTCCCGTACTATTAACAGTCAGCAAGCCACTCGAGCAAAAGCGATTTCTTCCCAGAAGTATCGCAGCTTCCGATATCGTTTCAACATCCCAGGATTATATCAGCATCTATAATTCAGACCCCCTCCCCCCAGCTCTCCGTTATTTTCATACAGCGAAATTCCAAAACTCCGGTCTTAGTGGTTATACGTATACACAGTATACCTAGTCGGCTGCGGTTGCTTCAGCCTCAATCTGTGATCGCGCGGGAAACATTTATGACGACATAACTCGTTTAAGCCTCTGGGGTTCAAAAGCTCTGTGTATGTGTGTGTGTGTGTGCTGACCTCGTGGGTATGAACCAGGTGTCCCCCGAGTCGACAGGATTTCATCTTATCAATGGACGTGCAATAGTGATGAGCAGCGGCTCTGTATGATTAATAAATTAATATTTATCGCGAGCGTTATGAGATTGCCAGCCGGAAAATCAGGGTTATCTAATTGCACTGGGCTTGTGCGTGCACGTATATGAAATTGTTTAATATTTCAACCGATGTGATCGGTGTGCCAGGTTCGCGTTGACATGTTTATAATTCCAATTTTATTATTTTTGCATATCTAGCCCCGGTATACCAATAATAATAACCCTTATATAGTGAAATATAAATTAACTACTTATCAGTGGCAGGTGTAACATTCATTCAATAAAAAACACGCAATAAGGTACATAAAAAAAATATTGTATTAGTATGAAATTTGAATCCCTCACAAATCGTTATAAACAAACGCCAAAAAATTCTTTCCACTTCTTTACTTCGTCTATCAAACCACTTGACTCACCCCCGAAGAAACTTTTTCTCCCCTTCGCCGCGTAGTCACACTGCAGAGATCCAGCAATCGCCGCAGAGAGTTTCCACACACACACACACACAGCCTATACTACTTACAAATTCCTGGCGCGCAGGCAATCGCGCGCGCCTTGGCAGGCCCGCGTCCGATACAGAGAGTAGAGAGAGAGAGAACAATTACCGCGCCGTCAGCGCGAGGTGAATCAAAACTAGGATAGCTGCAGCAGCATCAGCCTCAGACACGTCTCGGGCCGTTCAGCCGGAACCCACGTGCCTCCCACGAGGCTCGGCCGAATTCGCTGCTGTCTGTCCGTTTGCTCTCGATGTATGTGCTACTGTACTGCGCTGCTGATCGGTAAGTACGGACGAGATATGGTGCCTAGCTTCGATTTTGCGCGCCGATGCGATGGTTTAGCTGTGATTAAGCTCACGGGACACCAGAGAGAGAGATGGACATCGGGCTGATTATTTATGCGCTGCGGTGGACTCCCGGTGGGGATTTTGAGGTTGATTGTAATGGGTTTTTGTTTTTCCCTGGTTTTTAGGGAGAAAGAAGCACTGGATCTTTACAGACGTTGGCTATCTTTGCTTTTAAACTACTTTAAAAATCGGCTAAACTAGTGTGTTATCCCAAGTTTTATTCGCTTCGTCTCTTTTTTAAAATCTAAAAGTATAGTCAAAGACGTCCACAGAAGTTTTAAAAAAGTCTTTGTCATAAAACAAAAAACATGAGCTATATAAAGCTTAAATCTACCGAGTCTATAGCTTATTCACAACAAGAATTGGTGCATTACAGTTAGTCTGTTAAGAGCGCGACTCTCGTTCTTGTTGTACCACTAGAAATACAAAGTTATTCTGAGACAACGTGAGTAATGCTTCACTCGGAACAGTTATAGCATGAGTGATCCAAACAGTAGGCCTTAATAAGGCAGTTTTGGCATAGCGACACACACTGCTACATATGTACATTCTAAGCGTAGATTGTGATGTGGGGAATGGAAAAGTGTCCACGCGCCACCTATCGTCGCTAGCCAGAGACTATAGAGAGCCGGAAAGTTGAAGAGGTGGAGATGAAGCCAGTCCAAATTTGGTTTGCTCTACTATATATAGCTACTCGGGCTTGGCGATAATACGGCTGATTTCGCATCCTCGCATAATAGTGTGACGAATCTTTACCCTCCATGCATGTGTAAATCTTATATTATGTAAACTTACACTTGTACACTTATAAATCCAATTTAATTATTTTCCAAACAAACTTTCCACAGACAAAAAAAAAAGATCAACGCAAAGCACCGTACAAAATAAATCTCCTCGACAACCCTTCATCGCAGAGAGAACAGCTCACCTCTCGCGGCATATAAAACATTACACGATTAACGCACCTCTGCATCAACAGCCAAACCTTCAACCCCCCGTATATAATACACTATATATCCGAATCGAGCAAAAGTCGCTCTCGCGGTACGGCACGCCGACGAGCTTCGAAATGGCAGCGAGATGATTTTTCCCGTGAACGGAGGGCAGCGGAAAAAAGCGAGCGTTTTCCCTTGGGAGTATCGCGATCCCTCTCTCTCTCTTCTTCGTTATCGCTCGTCGCGCTCGCACCGACCGCAGATCGCTTCTCTAATTTTCAGCGCGATCAAACATTATTTTCTGCCTCTCGGCCAAGTTGCCAGTAACTGATATTGGAGAGAGAGAGAGAGAGAGAGAGAGA
>UCQR01013690.1:0-10756 GCA_900474235.1 Cecidostiba semifascia | reverse complement strand
TATAATAACCAAACGGAGTATTCACTGCTCCGCGCTATCTCGTCTGCGTATATTTCGCAAATATCATAACCGCCCACCCACGATAATCGCATCGATCTCCGATCAGTCTAATCTCCTTATCAAAAGCAATTAAGAAGAAAAATAAATTACTCCAAAATGGACGATATCCGCATCATCGCTACTGGGCGCTGGCCTTATCAGCTGGTCACTGAAGGAACGCACGTATCCGACGCCATAATAACAACAGTGCAGCTCAGCTGAACTCAACTCTCTCTCTCTCTCTCTCTCAGCTTATCACAGCCTTCCATAAGGTATATAGGTATCTATCTCTTCGAGAAGATAGTGCTCTCGTTTTGTTTATTGTTTTTTTCTCCGCAAGACGGATCTATACTCCACGATGCGGCCGAATTTGCCTACACATACACGATACACGTTAGTAAAGCTGTTGCTCTGTGCCGTGCTGCCGTGTGATGAAGACAGGGAGGCCATGACCGAAGTGTTGTGAAAACGTGGGACTGTGGGAGTGCAGTCGGGAGTTTTCTAACTGCGCACGTAGTCGGAGGAGGCTTTTTTTTTGAAATTTCGGAATTTACGGTTGGTATTTTGAGGGGGTTGTTTATTTTGAGTATTTTTTTCTGATCAGAGGGTCAAGTTTAGGGTGATTAGATTTTATTGTTTGTAAACAAATGGGGTTTCTTTGTTTGTCAAGTAGAGCCATATTTTTGCTTATTTTGGCCTGATCAGTCTTTTGAGAGCTGGCTCTGATTGGGAGAAGAATTTGGTGTTACGAGTTGTTGCAGTTGTTTACCAGATAGCCCATCAGTGATCGATTATGTAAACTGAATACTTTGCGCATATATTTTTGTTTTTTGTTTTTAATGCTTAGCAGGAAATGGTTGCTTTTCACAGAGTTTCCTTACACGATCTGTTGTGTATAGGCAAAACTAGTTTTGAAACTTTTTTGGAACAGATTTTATGAGATATTTCTGGTTTATGTAAAATGTGTTATCTTTGTTTGTTGAAATATCATTTGCAATGTAATGCAGTTACTTAATTCTCAAAATACTTGTGCGCACAAATAGGTATATACAGATTTTAGCTTTTTTAAGCTGAGTGACCTTGTAATGAAAGATCTATTTTTACGTTTTGAACTATAAGTGTCTTTTGAAAGTGCTCAGTAGAGCATATTTACATTTGACAAGTGATATATATCTTATGATTATTATTGTTTTCATAAACTTGTTAATCTTTCATTTCAGGAGACTCCTCATTCGAGGTTCCATTCTACATTGAAGCAATGATTTTACAATGGATATCGTTGTACAGCAAACAAACAACCAAATAAGATAATATTTATGACCAATTGATTAGAAAAATGTAAGTGCCTATTGCATAACACTCTATTAATATTAATCTTTTAAGCTGTAGTTGTATAAATGTTGTTATGGTTCCAAACTCAGTTGTAACATTAATATCACAATGTAATCTGTTTTAAATAATTAAAATTAAATAAATCATAAAAATACATTGTAGCATTTTTATATTGTGGCATTTGTTTACGGATTGATGTCTGTTGACAGCGATTCTAAAAATATATATCTTCCAAATGATACATTTTTTAATTCTCAAGTTTAATGTCTATCAATACTGATAACTCTTTATCAATTTGTATGATTAGTCATTCAAGCAAATTTATCTTTAATTCCTTTCAGTCCAGGTTCACTTAGATAATACCTGTATAGAATTACTGTATTTGTTTGATGCACAATGATTACTTGGAACAGATGACAATAGAAAGGATACATAACAGTAGACGATCAAAATTTTGTTTATTAATTCTGCGCAACTGTATTATCTGCGATTGTCAGCTAATTTCTTGCCATCTTTTTCATAAAAGCAATACATCGCGCGACTTCTAACGGCAATCGCTGATCTACAATCATGACGTCCAATAATGATTGGGCTCCACTGCCCCAGAGGAAGAACGGTAATAACAAAAAGAACAAGGAAAACCAGGCCAAGCTAATCAAGACATTAATGGAGATGTTCGGTACGGCCTTCGAGTCCGACATCATAGCGTCTGTGGCTCAAACGTGCCATTGGAAACGTGAGTATTTAGATAATCCATTTTATTTGATTCCCAAAGCTAATTTCCATCAAACTAAGATAGAATTGTATTGTTTAGTCCAACCATCGGTTGAAACTCTGCTAACGCTCACCTCAACCACAAGTCCCAAATCCAGCAGCAACGACAATCCACTAGCCTACGACCCTTGGGCAGATGATCCTTATGCCATGACTAAGGAAACCGAACAGATCTTTGATTCGGCTTTGTCTGAACAACAAGTCGACAGCAAACCTACAACAGAACCAAAAGTCGAAACTGCCTCTCTCTGTGGTCTTAAAGTGGAGTACCGGCCCAAGGGGATGGAAAACAACTCAGATGACGATGCGGATGTCGTTATTGAGGAGGAGTCGAGCGACTACCGTCTCGACACTCCAGAACCTGCTCAGCGCTCTGTGAACGTCTGCCAGTTCTTAGAGACACCGGTTGTCCAGTGTCCACCGAGGAACACCTTGACTAAGGTCAATTACATCAACACTGCCTCGCCACCGCATAGTCCGGCTAGAAATAGTAATAATAATAATAATAATAATAATAATAACAACAACAACAATAACAACAGTCCGAAGCCCCCAGCGGCTCAAGCTCGCGTCGAGTCGGACATTCTCAATGGCTATAAGGTACTGGTGCTAATGCGGGGCTGCCCTGGTAGCGGCAAGTCATATCTTGCTCGAGATATTGTGACAAGGACGTGCGGCCAAGGAAGTGACTTTTCGAAGTTCATTTTCAGCACCGATGACTATTTTGCCTTGATTAATAGGGGTGTGTATGTGTTCGACGCCTCGAAGCTTCAAGACGCGCATGCTTACAATCAGAATCGCGTGCTTAATGCTGTGAGACAGGGCTGGAGCCCCATAATTGTCGATAATACTAATACGCAGGCCTGGGAGATGCAGCATTATATAAACATGGGGGTATGCACAATGGACTCTTCTAATATAATTGTTTATTAGTTGCTGTTGTTTGTTATTTATAATTTTATTTTTTCAGGTGGAAAACGGGTATATAGTAGAAACTTTAGAACCAAACACGCCGTGGTTTCGAAATGCGGCCGAGTTGGAACGACGTAACAAACACCACGTTCCCAAGCCAAAAATTCGTGCGATGCTCGAGCGCTACGAGCCGAGCCTCAGTGGTGATAGACTACTCAGGATGTTCAAGCTCACCTATAAGACCAATAACCAGCCGCCTCAACTACGGAAGTTACCAGCTCTTCCACAGCCGGAGCCACAGCAACAGCAGCAGGTAGCTGCGATACCACAGCGACGACCACGTAGGCCCAAGACCGCGGTTGAAGACATGTCACAGGTTTGCATATCTTACAGTTCTTTAAAAGTCATCAATACGATATAATTAAACATTATTAATCTGAGGTTTTTGTTAATCAGGTTTGTGACGCTTTGAGTACAATAGCTAAGGAGTACTCGAACTTGGAGACAGTGGCAATGCCCCCGAGAAGCACTTCGACGGGTATCGATATAATCCCCGACGACTCCAGCATCAAACAACCCAACAGTGAGAATTGGACTGAAGGTAGCTCTTACAAGGAGGACAGCCTTCTCGACCTGACCAAGCTCGGGGCAATCGGCTCCGAGCGACGAGTCTCGAACGCTGGCATCAGCAGCAGTACTAGTAGTAATCAAAAAGAGAAAGCTACCGTTGATGTAAAGAAGGAGGAAGAGGATTTAATTACGCTAGAGCCCATCGGTACCGAGCAGGAGGGTAGTTCAAGTAAAATGGAAGAAGTGCCTTCTACGGATAATGGACTATCCCAATGCTGGGACTTTACTCTACTACTGAACGGCGTGCAGATTCACAGCAAACTGGATGAGGGAGCGCATGGCGTATGTATAGAAAGAAATAATATATTTACTCACAATTATCAATATTAATTAAACTAATGATTATCTGTTATGTGATTGTAGTTAGACACAAGGGAACCCAGAAAAACCGACGACGAGCCAGTTCTCCAGACGCAGAGTACTGAACCTTCCGACGAACCAAAGACGGAGGATAACTTGAAGGAGCCACTATCTCCTAGTGACAGTAGCAGCAGTAGCATCAGTAGTCTCGAACGGGTCGACATGTCGCAATTCGACATATGCAATAATCCGGAGGCTTCTGCGGCAGTTACTCTCCTAGAAGTAACTGAGGAGAAGCCATCCTCCACAGGTAGTCTGGGTTCTATATTAAGCTTCATCAAGAACTCTTTTTTGGGCAACGAGAAGGACAAGCTGCCGAGGCAAGAGAACGACGATAAAGACAAGTCAAGCTCAATAGACAAACTAACGTCTAAGCTTAGAAACTCATCCATCAAAGATTTATCTCCAAAGCTCTCCTCGGTATCCCATGATGCCACTGCCGATACTCTATCCTCAAAGTTGTTAAACTCTAGTAGCAATAGTGACAAAAAGAATTTGAAATGCGAGGTTCAAGAAGGTTCGACGTTACCGGGAATCGAGTCAGTACTCGAGCTCTCAGGGGAGAGCGACGAGTTCTTCGAGGCGCGAGACAGTCTGCCGCCGAAACCAACCGAACGCGTCGTCGAGGAGCTGCTCGAGGCCAGCTCTGATTTTCAACTCGTCGAACAATACGACGAGTTAGTTACCCACATCAGAGGAAAGGACGAACAGGATGGCAACTTTGTATCAGAGAAAAACTTCACCGAGCAGATCAAGGTATCCAAAATGGGAGGAGTAGCCAGACACTTTTGAGAGTTTCACAGTCTATTTTTTTTTAATTCTTTCAAAGTTTATATTGCGATTTTTGCGAATGTTGCGATGCGTTGATATAAAGCAATTTTTTACACTCTTGTTGACACAGCTGCTAGGATTTACATTTTTTTGTTTGCTCAGATAGGTCTTTTGTTTTCTTTTAATCGTCACTTACGTTGACAAACTTGTTATCGCAAATGTACCTAAGTTAACCTTTGAATTAAAGTACACATTTTGTTATAGGCGATTTTGTTGTTTTTTTTTTAATCGAATATACTATACCATTCTAGAATTTGCAAGTACTTGTAAAATTCGAAGAGGAGGATAGCAAAGTATTGAAAGAGCCAATAGATAGAGTCTTCGGTGGAAAGAACGTTTTCACAGAGAAAATGCAGGTAATTCCGAGCGTCTATTAGAAATATCAGATTCTCCAAGTAGCGTTAGAAATCGAATAAAAAAACTCTCTTCCAACATAAATTCACTTTAATTACAAATTACAATTGACGCACCATATTTTATATTTCAATTTTTTCGCAGAACACAAGCGGCAGTAATGCCCTGACACCGAAGCCCAACAACAGTAGCAGCAATATTCTAGTTGACAATGTGAACTTGATCACCTGGCAAGAGTCTCCATTTCCGTTGAACGATGTTGCTGACTCGACATCTGTAAAACCCGAGGCTGAAAGTACAAACAACATTGAAACGTGCGACACAGAGACGTTTACAGATCCGTACGACTTTAACGTCGCTTATGTAGGCGGTACCGAAGACTACAAAGTTTTGCAAGCTTTTAGTAGAAGCATCAACGAGCCTGGCAGACACTCACCTGACGGTAAAGTATTTACTATATATACATTTTCTATTAAATACCAAAGATGGATTAAAGCAATTGTAGAATTTCCCGACAAAAAACGGGGGAAAATCCCAGAGACGACAGATCGGTATCTCAAGCTTGAAATAAACAGAGCAATAAGAATTAAGAAACATGCGCACTTAAAAGTGTCGTAAATGATGAGAATCTGGCGCTGATGAGGGTATCGGTGCAATAAAATAACGGTTCTTCGTTTCGTCTACCTGGACATTGAGAGGGCGTCGACACATGCGATGGGTACTTGGAAACAATAAGAAGGGCTGCGTCTCGAGATACTAAGCTGCTTAGATCTTCAGATGAGCGCAAGCGTAAGCAGTCTCAGTTTCGACGCAGATGAAGACGGTCGACTCTTCAGTTTTCGTGACTATTGAAACTCTACCTATCCAAGTTTAACGAAACTTCCTCCAATATTCTAAGAGAAAAGGTTCACTAAAAGTTGAATGATATATTTTACTGCTACTTTAATATTAATATTAATTATTGTTATATTATTAGTTATTCATTTTTAATAAACAAATAAAATCCATAGAGAGCCCATCACACCGTAAACTCCTGCTGCACAAGGGCACAATGACGACCAACACGAGCGTTTTACTCCTTGGCGAGCGTCTCTTTGAGCTCGAGATTCAACCGGCAGAGGAGACTAGCAGCAACGACCGAGGCGAGGAGCTGGTCGAGCGCTATCCCCAGTTACCTCGTGCCTGTGTCCTTGACGTCTACGAGAACTGCCAGCGTGACTTCAACTGGGCTTTGGATTACTTGGATAGTTTACAACACGATCCGGCAACTGTCAGCGCAGCCGTTGAGCAGCATATCGCCGAGACTGAGGCCGAGGCTGCTGGACTTTCTGTCGATCCTCGAAGTAATTATTTTTCGTTTTCAATAATTTGAGAAAACTAATTTTATCTCCACCGTTTCGGAGTATAATTTTTACGATAGCCGGAAGTTGTTAACATACGTTTATCTGCAAACTACGCCGTTGTGCAGAACAATGGCTAATGAGATTATCACCCCTGCAGTTTCCGTAGGCTACGATAAACTTTGCGATAAGAGTTCCCTCGGTACTGATCGATGATTCATATCCACAGCAAAGATCATCGAAGTGCCTGTTGCAGTACCGACAAGAACGTCGGAATCCTCGTCGTCGTCGTCACTGTCATCCTCGCCCCAGAGGCAACGCAGCAGCAAGAAAGAAAAAGGCGTCTCGTCGGACGTGCAGTTGGCCTTGAAACGTCAATTCGAGGACAAGTTCGTACTGAGTGAGGAAAGCTATAAACCGCATACTTTAAAGGTCAAGCGTTGGAAGAATCGGGAATCAAAGGCCGTGAAGGAGACGGTGATCAAACAGGAGGAGGTAGCGAAGGAGAGTCCGCGACGGAAGCCGTCACGACTGGACCATCCAGCGGTGGAGGAGGAGGTCGATAACGAGGAGGAGGAAGAGGAGGATAGTATGGAGGATGAGCAAGAAGAGACGATAGAGTTGAAGCTTGGATATGAATTTATACGTGTACTCGAAGAGGAGTTCGGCAGCGGCGGTACGGGCAACGAGAACTTCCAGCCGCCCGATGGTCTCTTCCCTGTCATTCAGATACGTAAATCAATGGCCCAGGAGCTGCATGCGCTCTGGGTTGAGAGCATGGAACGTCAGCTAACTTTCATGCATGAACAGCTCGACGCTATGATTGCCAGAGGTTGGTTGAGTTACATTTGATAATATAAAGTATTTGAGGAAAATTACCAGCAATCAACAAAATATAGATTCAAGTTTCGAGTTAACTTGTTTTTCTAAAAATTTATGAATTGTTTTATGAATTTCAATTTCATAGATGCCGAGTACGCTAGAACTCTAGAGCAAGAAGAGGCACGAGCAATGCCTGAGCCAGAAGAGCTAAACCTTAAAGAGGTCATGGACATGGAGATGGCTTTGGCGACGTTCAGCAATGATCGCGTAAGTCCTAAACACTCTAAACGCAAGCACAAGGTATAAGAACATCTACATTCACAACACGAATAACGCATTTGCTTATCACCACGAATAAATCGCGAAATACAAACTCGACTAACGAATTCTTGATTTTTAGAAGCAAAAGTTCAAGAAGGAGTCTCTGAGGGATATGACCTCGCGCGTTACAGAGCGTACACTACACGACATGTTTCCAGACTATGAGAGTGAAATGCTGCATGAGATTTACGAGGCACACGACCGCGATTTTGATGAGACTGTACGTGTGATACAAGAAAACTGCTCAGGCAAGTCAACCATTACGATGGCTGATGTGCTGAAGAAGCGCAAGACCCTCATTGATGAGCTGCAAAAGGAGAGCAGATACCAGACCTCAAAACATAATCAACTGGTACATACCAATTATCAATTGTTTACAGTCTTGACACTTATGGATCATTTCATTAATCAATTTATTTTTATTTGTAGGAAATTCAGGAAGGTCGTGATGAAGCTTCTGGTGGTGCCTATGAAGAGGATAACGAGGAAGACGAGGGTATTACTTATGAAGAAGCAATACAAATCGCCCAGAACTCGCGCGATGAGGCGAGGCGCCAGCTCGCGCTTAGAAATGCGAATTATAATAAGGCTTGTGAAGCTTATAAGGGCAAGAACCCCGAAGTGGCTGCTTACTATGCGGATGTTGTGAGTTCTCCCTCACCTACTGTGTCTAATATACCCAGGAAGAGAATAGTGGGACAATGACTATGTTTATGCTTTTAGGCCAAGTTACATATAAAAAGTATGGAGCGAGCTAACGCGACGGCGGCATCAGCATACTTGGCAGCACAAGCCTACGCTCACGAGGACGAGGACACGCTGGACCTTCACCACTTGCGTGTCGACGAGGCCTTGCGTGCTCTCGACATCTTCCTCGAGCATCAGCTCGAAAACATGACTAAAGGGATGCGTAAAAACATCTTTATCATCACGGGTAGAGGCGCGCGTAGCATAAATGGACAGAGCAGGCTTAAACCCGCCGTGGCTACCAAACTTAATCAAAAGTCTATCAAGTAAGGAACATTTTATTATTTCGCTTTTTATAATTAAATGGTAGCTGTGGTTTAGGTATACAATGATTACGCTTTGGTTTTAGTTTCGAGGAGGCAAATCCTGGAATGCTGAAGGTATGCCTGCGCAAGAAATAACCGATGGATCTCTCGGATGGAAACGACAGAGCTTGACATCTTTGACTTTGTGATTGATTCTAGGCGTACGGGATATTTTTTTACATTACAAATCGTTAGCGTATTTTATTTTGACTCATCGATGCCTTCAAACGTAGGATTAAGCGAACGAGAAGCGATAGCGCGTCGAAACTAAGATAAACATTGGTTTTAGAAGAGTATTGATGATTGTTACGTTACTTTATTTTTTTTATAGTCTTAATGATTATTTTAAAATTTTTAGTTTAAAATGAAATGTGCTATTTGCCGATGAACTGCGGCATACGTAAATCGGCAAGCTGTCGCAATGTTACTCTAGTTTAGAAATAATATATTTTTTGTTCAGTGTGAGAACGATTGTAATCATAGCACTATCAGTTTTTATTTTGTTTGAAACGGCGATTTCACGTTAAGAGTTTTAGTTATATTTATCATGCAAGCGTAGGATTTATTCAGCATAACGCCAAGGATACTTTCTTTGCCACCAGGATCTATATGCAATGAGCAAAAAATCAATGCGACAAGATGAAGAAAAATTAGTATCTTCAAAATTTTCTACTGTAAACTATTTTTTTTATGAAAGAATATATATGTATGCGTTTATAAAAAAAACTATTTTTAATTCTTTTATTTCCTATCCCGATATTTACCAATTTAGATCACAACACAGATTATTGATAGCAATGAAGGTTTGTAGTAGTAGTTATAAAAGAAAAAAATTGACTATGATTCTTGAACGAAAAAAATGACAAGATGTCTCCATGGATGGGTATTAAGTATAAAGTCGGAGCCCTTTGAAGAAGAAGATACCGTTCAAAATCGGAACAGTGATTGGCGTATGGCGGCTTTTCTGCTCCTCTGCGGCGCAGTCTGCGCCGTGACTGGCGCTCATTGCGCCATGTGGTTTTGTCAGCTGAGCTGATTTATAATATATAGGTAGTATGTATAGGTATTCTGCTGGAATGTTTTTGTAATTATAATAACATTAGAGATGTGTGGAAGAAATATAGCAAGGAATGTGACAGCTTGATACGAATTTTAGAAAAATGTTTTTCAATCACTTCAGCCGTAAGGTTTTCCGAATCAACAATGGAAATACTAAAGTCAGAACGTTTGTCACAGCTGAACGTTTCAAAGGAACTTTTGTTGAAAACTGGAGTATGTATAATTAATAATTTGCTGTCTATTGTTGATTGAAATTTTGTTTAAGTGTTGTTAATTCTCAAATGAATTTGTCATTCACCAAAACTTAATATTTTGATAGCTACAGAATTTTTTTATTTTTAGGTTATACCCCACTTTATTTCATGTAGTCATCATATTGTAATAATTCTATTTTCAGTAAACTACTGGAAAAATCTCTACACAGATTACAAAGAAGTAGCTCTAGACATCGTCAAAGAATGCAAGGAACGTCCTATCAAGGCCTCAATCTATGCTATGCGTATGTTCTTTATGAAGTCAAATTATTTTATAGAAATTCTTCTATATCTCTTTATTCAATGTGTTTTATAGTTGCAGGAGGATCTTACTACTGTACGATTCACAATCCAGATGAAATATCATTTCGGGAACAGCTGATAAACAGTAATTTGAAGATTGGACTAGTCGGAGAACCAATAAGAAACCCAGTAAGCGTTTTCTATACAAAGTGGCTTGAGCAATGCTACAATGAAGGAATCATTCGACGCTTACATTTGGGAGTCATATCATTTATATGGTTGGATAACTATGATAGTGGCTGTGCACTTTATAAAACTGTGTGTCCTTACCTCAAGCCTAGATATGTTACTTTTTATCAGAGGATAGTTGATGTTGGCTTCTTAGACAATTGGTGGATATTAGAGAATAGTATGACTGATTATGATGTAAATG
>UCQR01013689.1:0-10543 GCA_900474235.1 Cecidostiba semifascia | reverse complement strand
GAGAAATTATAGTAAAATTAACTTACTCAACAAGCAGATTGAATATAAAAATGAAATAAATGAAAAATAGAAATTCAAAAGCAGCTGCATAATTCTTAGTCTTTAATTCAGTCAATTTATTTCGAGGACACATAATCGATTACGTAAACATTATCTCCTTCGACTTGAATCTCATTCTTAGGCAGTCATATAGGTGGAAAAATTGTAAAGCATATTTTACAGTTTATTAAATAAAAAAATCAATGCACATAATTTCAAAATCAGCCACCCGTTATACTGCAGCGATTGACCGGTGAAAAAGTTCCACAGTTGAGAGATCACAATCTTCGACGTCGTCGATCGCAAATCGTCTTCATAAAGTGCCGGCGTTTAAGAGAAAAAAGCAGAATAAGATTGACCCTCCGCCGGGGAGGGGAAGAGAGGGCAACAACAGACGTGCCCCCCGTCGACAGTTGCCGCCGACTTCACGATCAATTGTTCGCGATAAACGCTTAGCTGATGCGCGTGTATTTCCACATCGAGGTCCTTCTCGATCCTTCGACGCGTCAGCTATAATTCGATTTGTCATTCGAACCAGAACATGATGACGATGATATTGTTATTGGGTTAAGGGAGTTTGGCTTGTTTTGTGAGATGGTTCGTTGATTCGGTTCTAGAGGAAGGGATGAATTTTTGTTTACGTTCAATTTGTAGCAAAGATTAGGTGAATGTCGATTAAAATAATAAAGTAAATAAAACTATCAAACCTTGTTAACTATACATTATTTTAGAATGATTTTGAAATAATTAATAAAAAGAATGCCATTTTTATTCAAACGCGTTCAAAGTATCGAGAAAACAATATGAAAGTATACATAAAAAAAAAATTAAAAAACGAAACAGAGTATATCAACAATTTAATTGTATCAAGTGAGATTTTTCTAGATCACTTCGCGTCGTGGTTTGTGCCACTATAAATCAAACACCAAAGCGACAATAAGCGTATAGAGGCGATTCTGTTGCCGTTCATTTGATCCAATGTTTCTCCTTTCTTTTTTTTCTTCGCCTTTCTTCGACTTATCAAATGCATTTCTTTATTGTCACACATTGTTTTCGTATCCTTCAACCTCCAGAAGCTTCTTCTGACATCAATCTCTTTTTTGTCATCTAATCTTGTAAATTATAATAACCATCATTGAGAACAAAATAATACTATTTTTTCAACTAAATACGAGAAATTGTATATTCTTCAAACCAAATGTTTCCTCGCTTATAAAATTTCAGTATAACTTGGCGAAAAACTCATCGCTATAGCGAAGCTTAAAATAGGCCAGTACACCGATTAGAATATACACACTGACTTTTTTGCAGTCGTTATTACCGATAAGGTAGTATACTGAGCCCGATTATTGTTTTCTTCCGCAAATTCACACCGCAGACATAGAACAACGATTATCAAAGAATAATTATGTACGCGTGTGTCCATGACCGAACGATAAGATATCAAAATCTGCTCGACATCTCAATTTCGGTTGCACATAACTTTTTTTACAAAGCTATAAGTAGTGCAATCCAGTTTCATTGTCGGGAGTGATCGCGACCTGCTAGGCTAGCATTATATGCGAAATTTGAGTAATGAAAATAAATATATATATAACACTGCGCGATATAAATCGCGAATGGGAAAATTATTCAGGCTCGTGTGACAAAGTGACGCTGTGAATTACTTCGAACGTATAGTCTCGTGCAGCCAGAGGAGTGAGACTAAAAATAGAAACAATCACCACTGAAATAAACCAGGTGCGTGACACGCGTTGTGCGAAGAACAAGAATTGTATTATCATTTCGATAGATGCTGTTAAAGACGGAGACGAGAAGAGAAGAAGTGGCAGAGAGAAAGATTTCAAAGTTAATATACAGAAACTTGTCGATCATTCCAGAGAAACGATTTAGAAGATTCTTGCAAAGATTTCCGTAATGAGTGCGCCTATTGTAATGTATTTTATAAATGCGTTGTATTGTTCATTGTTCAAGGGAAACCTGTTCAAAACGTAATTGTAAAGGTTTCTGAAGATGGAAAATTTTCAAATTTTGATTCATAACAAGGGTATAGCTATAGCGATTGTTTGTGAATTTATTGACGCGAAAATAGAAGTTTCAGTAAAGTTGACTAATAGATGAGCAATTACGAAACAGACGATTCCGTGTGTTTATGAGAGCGATTATAAACTTAACAGCCAGGAGTCGAAGGTATTTAAATATTTTACAACTATCTTTATAGCTCGGTAAGAACTGAGAAACATGAGTTTTGCAGCTTAGCTAACAAAATAGCTTTATTCAGGATTAGAGTATCAAAATATTTAACTTTTGCAAGTGGTTAACTTTATATTCATAAAATATTATGAGTAGCATTACTTAATATGAGAGACTTCTTAAGAAAACTAACGGATGATGTAGGCAACCGCAAGTATCGAATAACTGCAAACAACGGTTTTATGTTTAAATTATTTTGTAACACTTGGAAAAAATATATATTTTTTAAATCTTTAGCGTGTCATATAAGTTCTTTTACGAGGTTGACCCTTTTTTCTCTAGTACTTAAGTTTGTGATCACTCTTTAATAATTTTTATATAAACTTTATGTAATTATTATTATACGCGGAATATAAGCGAAAATATTTTTACATATTTGTTGTGCAGTGCTATCAACGAGACTGCCCCTCCATATTAGTATGAAAATTTGAAATTGAATTCAAAATAACGAATAAGTAACTATACTAGCATACTCTCTCCCCTATAAATACACTAATAGTATAAGAAGCAAGAAGGAGTTTCTTTGTTTCGTGGGACAAGCATTGATGGATCAATGTAAAATAAAGCTATGAACGACCTTGTAAATTATGCGAGAGACTCGCGGAATAATTCGGAGACACGCGTGAACGAACCGGTTTGTGCACAGACTTCGACGTAAGTTGCAAGTTCGAAAATTAATGCGAATATAGCATTTACGTATATAGTTGGAATTCAGATACATATATTTTTTGACCAAGCTAAATATAAAGATAGATTAAACACAAATGTATGTACTGTTGGTGTGATTGTACCTACATGATTTTTAGTAATATTAATGGCGCACTTTGTAGTAATATTTGCAGCTTTTTTCGTAGCCTAAGTAGTGGATATATCAACTACGTAGTCATCAGGTGCAGTGAAAATTTACTTTAGCGAAATAGAAGTCACTATGTATACAATGTCTACAAAGATACGTAAATATATAGACATTGCGAGAATTTTCCGCTAATATATTCTTTAGCTGTTGGACGTCAAAATCTATTGTATCAAACTGTTGACGTACTTATGTTGATTATTACTATGCGAATCCAAACTTTTCCCAAATTTTTAAGTCTTCGGAGAAGTTTGTGTTATATCATAATTTACTATACAATCAAACCGAGATGCACTCTTTCGGATAATTATATGATAAACAATTTGATAACTCTCTCTTGATTAAGAGAATTACGTTTAATAATCGTTCAGATAGAGCATCACCAAAATGATATTATACGTGCTTAATTACGTGCTGGCCAATGTCAAGCCATAAATATGACAATATAAAACTGCCGAATAGAATTCAACATGACGTGGTTTTCCCTTAATCGATCATGCCATTGTAGTTTAACTTATCAACTATTTTAATAGTTCTAATTCTGAACGAAGATATATCCTATCGGTCAAATCAACCAGTAGATAAATTTTTCCATTCAAAAATTAAGCAATCACTTCAATAAAGTATTCTTCGTTATTGGTACAAAACCTGATTGACAAGTTCGCATTTTTCCACAGATTCCCACGAGGAAATGGTCCAGTCGAATCGAACAATCGAATTTCATGCGGCTGTTGGAAAAAAACCCGGACGAGTACGACAAGTATAAGGGAAGAGAGCGAAGAGCACGGGACAACAATGCCGACTCTGTTATCGAGCCGTGGTCGCACGTGCAGCGCCGGATAAAAGTGAACCGCGAGAGCGCGACAAAGTCAGGGTCGTAGGAAATTGGCGCATGTGAACGCACGTGAGATATATGCAGACGATCCGTCAATGCCGGCTATATAATGTAAGTATATATATGCGCACAGACGTGTCTCTCTTCTCGAGCCGGTCAAGTTCAAGATTGTCGCGTGGCCTGATATCTCGAGAGACTCCGCACTAATGTGCGATTACTGTGCGTGGCTGATATCATATACGACAGATGATGTATGTATGTAGCCGAAAGCAAAAAAAAAAACGCGATTCGTAAAATTTTATGCTTTTGCGAGAAAGCTTGCAGGAAACGTTTTTCATTGAGTGAACAATTTTCCGATGTAATTTTTATGCGATGCGACGGCTGACTCGGAAAATTTTAATTCTCTATCCATTCAAGCGTCTCTGTACAGATCATTAGGTTCGATTAAAAAAAAAACAACAAAATAGTAACAATGTACGCGTCATGTTGACTCAAAGTATAGAAAATCACGAAGCAAGCAATTCATAATTAATACGTTGAATTCGGATTAATAAATTTCTTACCTCGCATTGAAGCAATCAAGTTGTAAATCAATTTTCCGCGCTCAAGCTGGAGAAAAAATCGCCTAGAAAGTTCGCACTTCTCGGAATGACTCTTTGCTTTTCTAATGCGCATCATGCGCTCGTCGCATATATACAGGCTTAAGTTGCTCTCCGGGAATCTCTGAGCTCGGGTGCAACACAAATCCGACTGAAAGTTTTGTCTGTGTACACGCGTGCAAGTTAACGTGATCGGATGCTGTTACTGTGCGAAAGCAACGAATCAGCAAAGCAAGTGGATCACGCTTTTCGTGAAAATAAAATTAGGCTTTCTGTAACGGCGTGATAATACAAATGCACGATAGTAAATATAATCGTGCCCGCGTAATGGATCGTCAAAACGATTTTTTCGTATACTTCATCAACTTGCGGCCAGACGCGAGTGTTTAATTTTTCTCACACAAACTTCGGGATAGCACCAAAATTCGTGCTTGCAATGACGATCGTGATTAAATTTTTGTACGTGAACTTTGTGTACACATCGATAACACTTTTTTTTTTAATATTGTTATCTCTCGACGTTGACAGGACAACCAAGGTGATGCGAACTTCGAGCGATGACGAAACTAATTACATAGAAAAAAAAACAAAACATATTTTTCGCGGTATAATTGCGAGTTGTTGCGATTTCCGTGTATACTGATGATTCGATAAATCGATAGGAGACTTTGATATAAAGTATGATAAAGCTATTTTTTATTAAGCCTGAATTACGGTCAACTTACGTGTGCTGATGGACGTTGGAAACTTCCGACCTAGATTGTGGCAACGCGATTCAGTTGCGGTAATTGATGTATAACTATATATATGCACTCCGGAAATGTCGGAGAACATGTGTAATCCAAATTCATAAAAATAAACATACACGCGGCGGAGTATTATTCAATAGAGGCATCTTTTCACATCTATTTTTAGCAAATGATGATAATGACCAAGGGTTTATATATTATCCGCTTGAGAGTGTCATTGTACCGGAGAGGATGTTTACATTGTGCTGATCACTGTACTGTCGTACCTTTTTTTTTTTTGCTGGTCGTCTCGAGCGCATGCGATGTTCGAGAAAAAACCATGTTTAATAGAATAATGACGCGATTAAATGATCTTGATTCGTTATTGTTTGTATTCAATTATTTTTGTAAATTAGTATAAAATTAAACTCATTGTTACTGCTTGCATACATTATTATTCAAAGTCAGTGACCGCAATCGGTTAGAACATTTGAAAACGTTCTAATCAGATGAATCATTGTGTGATTCGGTGCACATAATAAAGAATGCACGTGTGTGTATATGAAGTTGTACTTCGCTTGTCAAATTTAGCGCCAAGGCTTAAATTGCGCCGGCTGACAGGTTTGTAATTAGAATGATTAGATCGTTGACCTTTCGACAGTCTCTGAATAAACCTGTTTAAAATTTCAACGTTAAAATATTTATTTTCATTTGTTAAATCATGTTTTCTAACACAAAAAAAAGTAATTGCACAGATCTAAGCTATTGGTTTCACCTCACTTTTATTTGCACAGCTTACATATATACAACTCGGTACGTTTGTTTGCGCAAATTGCACTGCGATAATTAAAAAGTATTATACAGGAAAGAGTAATAAAAATCACAAACAGCAATAACAAAAAAATTGAAGTTTTTTTATTGCATAATAATATTGTCTCGAATTCGAAAAATAATGATCAATTATAAGAAATAAAAGAAATCCTGCATTTCAATGAAAAATTCAATAAACAACAATATTTAAAATAAAATGAGTATTCGAACCTTTATCCCATACCTCTACAACGAACCATGACCTTGACATTCGAACGTACATACATCCCTATTATAACGTCAACATAGAGGATTCCTCGATTCCCCACACAGGTCTAGAAGCTTCGAAAAAAACTCTCATCCCATCAACCAGCACACATCCGAGTCTGCGCGCTACGACCACCCCTTGACGAGCGAGTCTGCGCTTTGATCGTGCTTCTACACGCGTGTCCACACACACGCACATTATTTATTCATTGGCCGAGTTTTACGGTACGTGCAGCGACGACGTTATCGCAAACCGACGATAAGCACGCAGCATTCGGGTCCTGCATCGTTGCAGGTGAAAAAAAAGAAACTATAGCCGAACGTGTCGGCAGAGGTTCGTCGTCTCTGAGCATCGATTTGCTTGCTGAAGGAACGTATTATAGTATAGCGACGGTGTCTGTGGCGTATAACCATTTCGCGAATCTTCTACTAGTGTAGTTGCGCCGGTGAATGTATGCGTACGTGAGAATTGTGCACTTGCGAATGATGAACGAAGTTGAACAGCTGTTCGTCGAAAGTACAATATGTACAGTGGTTACAGTGGATTTTGTTGCAGCTGGTCGATGACATGATTGTTGACGTGTGGTCTGATGAAGTAACAAGTATAGGTATACTGGAAACTTTGCCAAGTGGATAATCACTGAAGCGGGGTTTTTTTTTGTGCCGTCTTTTGTAAGTGTCTTCTGACGATTGTTTGTATTATAGACAAGAAAGATTTTGACGATAAAGAATGGGATGACGATGGATAATCTGCGGATAATGATTGAGTCATCGAAAGAAGACAGAATCGCCTTTGGCTGTTTCTCAATGTGAGGTTACACGTGTATTCATATACTTGGATTCTTTTTATTTTAGATATAAGTATATAACCAAAATTTTTTTCATCAGGAAGAGAGGAGAAAGGAAGTAGTCGCCGAAAGGTCACATCACACCGAGAGAAGTTTGCGCGTGGAAGATTTTTAGTCTTGATTTTTTATAACATAAGCATATAGTATAGTGACGTCTCGTATAATAAATGACGATATACGCGGCCGCCGATTCGTTTGAAGGGAATTAAAATCTCGAAAGAAAAAAAAAATACAATCAAAGACACGTTCGAACCGCTTGGAAAATCTCCTTCCACCAGGCGATTGTATACTACAGCAATATCTGAGAGTACATGACATTCGCGTAAACGATCTCCAATCATTCGCGGCTCATCGCTCATCCTGGCAGGATTCATCGAAGAAGAGACTGCAGAAAGAGCGAAGGCTTTCCAATAAAATGATATCTGCAGTGTAAAAAAGCCGAGATGAGAGACTCCGAATCAATTGTCGACGAAATAGTATAGCATCGAGATGAGACTGGACAAAACCTCCAGCAGCCAGATGAGGTATCTGAAAATCTCGTCACGCACACATCGGCTACATCAGACATCCCTCTCCTTTTTTGTATTGCAGCTATACTTGCTCACACGCACACAGCAGCATACGAGCATACGTTGTTGTATAGAGCGCGAGCTGTCTCTTCATCCCTACCACGACAACAGCGCTGTATAGCGCAGAGAGGCGCACGGCGCTTTTACATCGGGTAGGCGGTGCTTATACGGAGCGAGGCCCGCACTCACGTATATAAAAGACAAGAGCGACCGCGCGCGATCTGATTAGCATATAGCGAACGTCCAGGAGTCACTGTGTCGATCGCGCGTCGCGCTCTCATCTCATCCTTTGCGAACATCGTATATATACATCGCGTATTACGTATATAATATTTGAACGCTTTTTTTTCTTTTTAACGAATCGAGAAAAAGTCGCGCGTCAACTTTTGTTTGCCTTTTCAATTGACAAACATACACAATCGTGCTCCACGTGCTCGATCGCGGAAAGACTGCACAGAGAGTGCGCGCGAAAATCACTACTTCCTGCCGTGAGTTTCCACAGAAGAAGAAGAGGAGGAGGAGAAAGACACACCGAGTGCGGGGAGTTTCTTTTTCTCGTTGTATTATCGCGCGAGCAAAGTTTCGCGCGGCTATACTGCCCCTACCTGTGCGCGCCTTGGCTGACTGCAGTTGTTATACATCAGAAGAGTAGCCGGTGTATAGAATATACTCGTATATACGTGAAATCGAAATCTCGCGTGGGGGAGAACTCGTGGAGGCGCCGGCAGTTGGCGCTCGAGCCTCAGACCGACAGCACCTCGCGTGGCCGACGAGCAGAGTATACATTTATATTCGCGGCGAGTGGCCGAGCCGATAAGGACGGTTTCGCATCAGTAACGTATAGCAGACGAAGAGTCGACGGAAAGTCAGCTGCTGCGCAGCCCAGCAATATTGTCACAACACAGAGCCGCCACGTGCAGTTTTGACGTCTATACACACGTGTACAAAGCGCCGAGAAGCCGGTCGGCCCTTACTAACAAAGCTGTCAACATGTCGTCCTCGCAGAACAGGCGGCAGATGATGCAGCCATGGCCTCTATGCCTCATCAACTTTGGCAAAACCAAGGTAAGCTGTGTGTATGTGTCTGTGTGTGCCGGCTTATTGTCACCGGTCGCCGAGTGTTTCTTGAGGTATCACCATGGTAGCGCAAAATCGAACTGGCACATGCATCGGTCGAGATATAATTCGTTTTCTCTATTCCGGATATTTCCGGGATTCAGAGCCGCTTAATTTGGATATGTATGATCGAGTCTCCGGAGCATATTTATCTCGTGACAGCATCGATGCGAAATATTTTTAAATTCAAACAATACTGTACGAAACCGTTATTCTAATTCTTTTCGAGACCAACCGATCGCGATGGCATAACGATTTCATTAGAAGTAACTATACGATTCAATGTCGAAAGCCGTGAGACATGAGTCTCGGTCGCTACAGCATCAGTCCACGGAAGCAGGGGCTCGACTCTCGTGTTCTAGAAGGATCCACGGGGGCAAGGATAACGTGACTAATGGCACGTAGCACACGGTCGAATATGTAAGCCACGGTGTTATAGGAGGAAAAAAAAACCAACGGTGCAGCAGTCAGCGGTTCTTATATACTTATTTCGGACCTGATGCCGAGTCGACCGATTTTGCGCTATCGTTGCGTTATCTCCGGCGAAGCTCGTTTTACAATTTGCAAAATCAATAGTCGAAGTGTCTACAGTTTTATCGTCGTCGTTGCCGTAAATTTTGTATACATAACGATGACCACGCGATAACTCTCTATCACGGCACTCTGTCCATTGCAAAACGAGCTTCTAGTCTTTTTTCGTAAAAACGTATCAGAAATGGTGTGTATGCGTATTATATAGGTGCACTATTTTCCTATTCATCAACATATAACATAATCCGCAATCATCAAGAAAGAAAAAAAAAAAAATAATAGTGTCATTCCGATGAACGCAAAATGCAGCTCTACAGGTTGCACGTCGTGTGCAGTGCACCGAGAGTCTCTTTCTCCAATCTCCTGGGAGCTCTGGAAAGTTCCATGCGGTATTCAGCTGCTGCTGCTGTTGCTGTCCCGGCCGGCGCACTATACACAACGCCCACAGTCGTCCCCGTCGCTATGACTCTCGCGCTCTCTCGCTTTCTTCCTCTATCTCTCTCCCTCGTTCTCCTCCGGCACATGCGTGCTCTCTTCTCCTCTTTCTCTTTCTCGCCGGTAATGTACATCGTGTACCGATGTTTCTCGGTCTTTCTTCCTTAAGGATATTTTCTCCCCCGAGACGTTGTCTCCTATTTTTGGTGTTCAACCCTTGATAGAAATGATTTCCGGAACAATCGGCGGATATCGGGGTTATTATATGTATGTATGTAGTTCTTTTTTCTTTAGGACACTGGACTGGGACAGTTGGATCGTGATGGAATTTCCCGTTTTAAACGATTGTGTTCGTGGAGTAATTGACTGCTTTTTGTGGTATACTTGAAAATGAGTTATAAAAATGTCACTTCAAATTGCAATGAATCGCCGACGTTTGACAACGTCACACTTGCACAGAACAGTCTCGGACGGCAGTTTGTTGTTAAACAAGTGGTTCATGGATTGATAAACTGTTTATCAAACTGATGAGAAAAATTTGTCAACATTGCTAAATTGCACCTTGACTCCTCTTTGTTCAAGGTGTCACCTCGATTTTCTTCCGTATTTCGTATAACTCGCAAAACACACGCTGACCACAGGTCTTGGCACGATTTTTAC
>UCQR01013688.1:0-14606 GCA_900474235.1 Cecidostiba semifascia | reverse complement strand
GATTTTACGTTGCCATTGAAAAAAATTAATCAAAAAAATAAATAAAGTGAAGAAAGTTTATTAAAGGGATGTAGAAGTTAAAACTTTATAAGTACTATAATAAATTACTAAATTTATATATACAAATAATTTAACAACAATAATATCAAATTAGAAAAAATAAATAACACGGAGGAAACAATTTGTAAATAATACTTTCAAGTACTAAAAACAGCAATCTTCTACACGAGGTAGAACTTTCACATCCCCTTAAACGCATACAATGTGTGATGTAACGGTGCGGAAGAACAAGTGTATTCTCCGTGTATAATAAAATGCGAATACGTGTCACTCAAACTACTACACATACTGTTAAAAAAAAAACTAGCAAGTATAAAATCCATATTTTTCGTCCTTTTTTAAAAGTCGGCCGTCATTGATCATGGTATAGGATCAACGGCCAGCTGTGAGTATAAATAAATATGTAATTCATTTTCTATTGCATTGATCGTCATTGTGTGAGTTGAAAAAAAATAAAAAATAAAAAGTTAAAAGATGAAGTCCAACGAGTAACTACAATCATTTTCTAAACAACCCATGGCACAGATTAAAGTGTTTACATACTACAAATGCAGCGTGAATAATTGCAGCCTGTATAACTACTATGGATATGAACTTTCCGTAAGATTGGGGTCGTACTACGATTGAAGGACTTTCATCGCTGCTACTACTGTCAATTGGTGGGTACTTACAGCCGTCGCCGGAATCTAAGCGGCTTTGAAGATCTTTTATCTGTATTTCCTTGCGCTTCATTTCGTGCGACATTGAATCCAGGCGCTGTCCGAAGTCTCGTAGTTCTCTGTAAATAAAAATATAAAAAGTAAGTTCTCATTATCATACATTCTTATTTCCTTTAGATGCTCAACATACTTTTGCGCAGCTATAAGATCTGAACGGGTCTTAGTCAATTCCTCGGATATTTGTTGTTTCGCTTGGATTTCACTTTGAAGCGAGCTTTGTAGATTGAGCAGTTCCATTTTATCGAGCTTTTGCGATCGGCGGTTTCGCCAGTTCTTGTCAGTGATGGTTGAACCGCCACCAACACCACCAGCACCTCCGGAGTGCTTCAGGAACTCGAGTTCCTCTGTCATTTTTGTCGCCAGAGCCTAAACAAATAAAACATAACAATACAGGAGATTGGAATGAGGCAGTATGGAATGTATTTATTGACATGTACGCAAACAGTAAATTAGCAGATCATCTTGTTGTATCAGCAAATATTTTTAAAAACTGACTCTTTGAAACTATTACAATGACCTAAGTATTAAACTATGTTAATGATCCTCTAATGCAAGATACTAATAAATATAATTCTCACCTGTAGATATCCTCTAGCGTCCTTTTCATCGGAGACCCACTGAATGATTTCGGTGATCTGCGCTTCCCACTGTGCAATTGCTTCCTTTTTGTTTCTCAGTTCCTCGTATTCGTCCTCCAGCTGTCGTCTTTCGCTTTGTATTCGGTTCACACTGTCCGTCACCGAGCCGAGCTCCAGCATAAGTTTTTTGTTCTCTTCTACGAGCATCATCTTCTCACGCTCGTACCTGCGGCTGAGTTCGTTTATCGTCTCCTCGCTGTCCGTGATGTTCTCCATTCGTGCGTTCTCCAGTTTTTCCTTCGTCAGCTGTACTTCTCGCTCGAGCAACTCGCGTCGAGTCTCCGCTTCGAGAAGTTGTTCTTGTAGACTGCGTAACTCCAGGTTGTACCTATAAGACAAAATATGTATACACGTTTGTGATTGAGTTTTATCAGCTTATAAGGAAAATGACGATTCGATTCTTATGTATGAATCATGTTGCTAATACAAGAAACGCCATGATCACTCACCTGCTCTGTTGCTGATTGAGATTCTCGTTGTACTGGACCTCGAGCTTTTCAACCTCCGCTTTGAGCCGATTAATTTCCTGCGTAGCAAGAGCATGATTCGCGCTGGTATCGTTGCCTATTGAGCGTTGTCTGATCTTTTCCGTCTCCTCCTGCATCTGCTTACAGTACTCCTCGCTGCGTTCGCGCAATTTACGTTCCTTGCTTGTCTCGGCCATCGCCTCCTCCACTCGTCCCTCCAACTCCCGCCTTAACTTCTCAGCTTTGCGTATGTCGTGTCGCAGGCTGTCCACCTTCTGCATTACCACTTCGAGTTCCTCCTCCTTGTCACGCACTTGCCGCGAAAGTTTCTGTTTCTGTTGACGCAGTTCGGACAGTTTGTCCGTTACCTCCGTATACTCCTCCATGGCTGTTTTATAAAAAAATCAGGAATTATGATTTCGTAAGTTAATGATATTTTTTAAATACATTTTTCTGAACTAAATGAAATTACCTAATTTCCTCTGTGCAAGAGCGTCCTTTAGTTCTTTGTCTTGAAGCTTCAGCCTCTCCAGAGCATCCTGCTTATCCTTTACTGCTTCATCTTTTTCGGAACGAAGGGTACGCACTAATTTTTCGAGCTCACGTATTTTTGTTAAGTCACCACCCTCTATCGCACGCAGTTCTCGAGGCACCTCCAACGATTTAAGTTGAGATTCTAGTTCTATTAATCAAAATTTTTTATTATTAAAATC
Organism: Cecidostiba semifascia; assembly: GCA_900474235.1. Classification (NCBI taxonomy): domain Eukaryota; kingdom Metazoa; phylum Arthropoda; class Insecta; order Hymenoptera; family Pteromalidae; genus Cecidostiba; species Cecidostiba semifascia. The sequence continues at coordinate 12,009 of UCQR01013688.1, read as the reverse complement.
TGTCTGGTGAAATTATACGTTAATTTTATTTTTAGTACTATTTGAAAGATAAATATAGCCGAGCGACGAGATTTTTATAGACACGCAAAAAGAAATCAATGATGATACATACCGCAATTTCTTTTAGTAAGCGTATTTATTTCATCTTGAAGTTTTCTCGTTGCATTGTTTGAGTCGGGCGATACCGTCGGTGACGTATGACTGGCGCTCACTTGATTTTTTAACTCGGCGACTGTTTGTGCCAACTGCGCATTCTCTTCCTCGAGCATCTTCAAGTTTTTGTCTTTTTGAGAGTAACTTGGTAAGGTACTCAAATCCGATATGCAGCTATATAGAAGAACATGATAAACAAGTGTTTTTATGATTTATCGCTTTTTGTTAAATTTCTTTTATAATTTTCAACAAACCTTCCTTGAGTAAAACTGAATCCGACAAAGGGAAGATGTAATGCAGAAAAAGCAGAATTGGCTGAAGGAGGTACTGCATCTGAGCTACGTACGTCGGTATCGTCTACGTCGAAGTTAGAAGTATCAGTTGGTGAGGAAACTTCGGGAATGTAAGGCGCGGTGCTATCCCTTATAGTGTCCCAGTTCACTCCTTCAAACCATGGATGTTTCTGCAAAAATATGCCCATATTAGTTACGAAACTTGGTATCACTTTATATGTTTCTTTTACGTTTTGAAGTAAAAAACAATGACAATTTACCTTAAAATCTTCAATTCCATTTTGTCCTAATCTAAATTCTGAACTGCAGATTAATTTTCGCATGAGATCCTTAGCCTCTTCGGAAACGTCGTAAATTTCATCAGTAGGGAAATCGAAGCAATTCTGTAAAGCATTTGTTTATGTTCAAAATAGTTCGAACCTCTATTTTGATTAGCTTACACAAATATTTTTTACCTTGTGATTCATAATTTTTCCATATGTTTCGACTAGAGATTCAGCATAAAAAGGTGTTTCGCCATAAAGCATTTCATACATACAAACTCCTAAGGACCACCAATCACATTCTGGACCATATCTCCCTTGTCCATCCTCCATTGCCTTTAAAACAAATAAATATTATAATGAATGTGCAAACAAAATAGAAAGTAAACAAAATAATTAAAGACCTTAGAAAGGTGCTTAAGTATGTCTTAGCTTACCCTGAGAATTTCAGGAGAGATATAGTCTGGAGTACCAACAGCCACATTACTCTGCACAGTACCATCTTCAAATAATCGAAGGCAAGATCCAAAGTCAGCTAAACGTATGTGTCCATTGGCATCTAGTAAAACATTGTCGGGCTTTATATCCCTGTGTACATATCGTAAATCGTGTATAGACCCAATCGCAAGCACCATCTCAGCTATGTAAAAACGAGCCATATCTTCTGGAAGCCTGTCTTCAAACTTGCTGAGTAAAGTTAACAAGTCGCCACCACAATAGTAATCCATGACCAGGTACTGGAAAAAAAAAAAAAAAAAAAAATGAAAATTAATAATGAAAAGAATAAAAAATATTTTCAAGACATCTTTTACTTGTACTCTTGTTTGCTAAAATTCTATTGTACTGAGTCATGAATTTACTTCCTGTTTTATATATCTTCAAAATTGAGAATAACAAGTAGTTTAAAAATACAATGATGATATCATCATTCTAATATAACTAGATAAATTCTTCTATTTTATCTATTTATATGCACAAATATATAATTAGATAAAAGCATTCATTAAAAAATGAGTGTGCATTTCCTTCATTAAATAAAGTATATTTCCTTTTTAATGTCAGAATAAATCAACTCACCAGATTATTGTCATCCTGAAAGGCATAGTGAAGGTTTGTTATCCACCTTCTGTCACCATACACCAGCACATCTCGCTCCTCCCTGAAGCAAGCTGTCTCGGCACGCTTCAACATTTCCCACTTGTTCAAAATTTTCATGGCAAAGACCTTATCCGAGCCACGCATTCTCACCACGCATACCTCGCCAAACGCACCTCGCCCGATAACTTTAACAATTTCGAAATCTTCGCGAGCCAACTGCAGACTCTTTATACAGGTTGCTACAGGCTTCACTGTAAATAGAAAAAGAAGAGCATTTAGAGAATTCCTATTTGAATCAAAGACCTATAATGCTTAGATTGTTGTAAAGAAATAAAAAAAACTCACCAAATTCGATGAAATCCGAAACAGTCTTTTCACGTCTTAGAGAAGAATTGCAGCACTCATCATATAAAACTAACAAAATGTCGATCAGCGTTTCAATAGAAAAACTGTGGCCCATTCTTCCACCCTGTACGGGACCACCAACAAACAGGGCCTCTAGCTGGCGTAGCCTAGCCCCTACGCCTAAATTACAACAGTTAAATTGTTAAATCCATATTTATTCATTGTCTTTTTAATTATACTGAATATAAATGAAATGCAATAAAATATTACCATTGATTGCTAGTCCCTTGGGCATAATGTCGGGTGGAGGATGACCGTAATGATGTAGCGTATCCGCCATGATTGCTGGTGTGTTGGTTTTACCCTCAACACGTTCTTTTGATGATACTTCTGTCATCTTTGTAAATATTTCTAAATTTTCTAGGATACCACCTCATCACTGAATTATGAAAATTCTGAAACAGAAAACCAGTACAAAATAGGTATTGCAATTATACTATAAATTAATTTTTGAATAGAATAGTTTAAGTAATTTTTAAAAAAACTTTAAGATTTTAAATCATGAATAAGATTTATATATTTCTATAAAATGTAAGTCTTATATCTATTTCAAATAATTGAGAGGAATTTGTGGCTTATGAATGACCTACTAAAAATAGAATCAACAGTAGTCATCAAAACTATAACACACATAAAATTCTTTGTCAGACCATATTTCCTCAGAAAATCAAGGAAGAGAAATCTAAATTATGTAAAACTAAGATAACTTGGAATCAAATTGATCGTAAATTTCCTCTAAAATAATGTCACACAAATTTAGATTATATTGAATTTGAACTAGAAATCTTTTATTGTGAATATAGCACTCGCTATGAAATGAAATAGACCAGATCTATTTTCCACATTCCTGCAGAGATGATTTTAGATTCCCTTCTACACAATCTGATTCTTTCACATATCAAATGCAAAGATAAACTTGCTCCAAGCTCCAAAAATACTTTACAGACAGTCTTTGCTAGTGCCGTTAACTTTCTCTCCACCTCAAAATCAGGAAGAACTTAATTTTGATAACTCACGTTGAAATTCCTTTGCCACAAATAAATTTCAAAACAATCATCTCCAAAGCAGCTCATAACTCAGCTCTTCAAAAAGAAGAATGCAATCTATGAATCTGCTCAAAATTAGACACGTTATAAAATCTAAGACAACCCTTGGCCACTATATTTACAACAGCTGCAAACCCAGAACTCCAATTTCCCAAATTCCACACTCGGCACATCATACATTCCTTGCCAAAGAAAAAGCCAATCCCATCAACCGCTCAGAGATTCATTCAACCCCAGCAGTAGCACTCGACCTATCCTCCCAAACTGTACGGAGAGGAATCCTCTCCAAGTAGTTAGAGCCTGGTTTCCAAACACATATACACACACACACACTCAGCAAGTCAGAGAGAGAGAGAGAGGGAAAGAGTGAGTTTAGTCTTGCTGCCTCCAAGAACAGACTTATATAAATAAATGCGGCTCGCGGAGAGTCCGAAGAGAAAGAGAAGCCAAGGCCAAAGCCAAACTCCCGGCTCTCCTAATTTTCGTGCGTCGTCGTCCCTCTCTCCGTCAAAAGCTGGCTGCTCTCCACACCTACATCCTCTCTCGCGAGCGCGCGGAGGGAGACCGCGTCGCCTCGTCTCCTGGGGAACGGGTGTTTCTTACATAAGGTGCCATGGCAGGGCCCGTTGTTGTTGCACAAAGGCCCGCGTTGTAAATAAAAAGTAAATGTGCATACATATAGGTACGCCGGAGCGAGAGAGAGAGAGAGAGAGAGCGACGATCGAGTGGCGGAGAGCCGCCGAGGCGACGACGAAAATAGAGTACATGCACGTATACACACGCTACTCCCGTCGCTCTCTCGCTTCTGCTCACTTGTGGGGACTGCTATATGCTGGATAGTATATGGTATACATGTACATGTGTCCAAGAGAGAACGAGCACACAATCGCAGATGGCACACACGACGGGAAAAGAGAGAGACGGAGAGTGAGTACACACGGAAAAGGCGTCTCGCGGGGTAGGGCGGCATAGATTAGCATTGAATAATGCGCTGACTCCCGAGCGAATTATTTCGCGACTCCTCTTTCAATTCACTCGTTTATTATATAGGAATAATACGTGCACGGATAACGAGAGAGAAAGAGAAAGAGAAAAAAAAAACTATACGAGTACACACCTCTGATGGACTTCACAATACATCAACGGTAGTCACCGCCGCAGCAGCCGCGATGACGTCCTCCGAAGAAATTTGCATCGCTGCGCGCCGCCGATAGCGCCAGCGAAGATTGTTCACGTATATAGGCGCTCGCTCGCCTTTGCTTGCGCGCGGGGGCCGATAGCGTAAAAATCGTTCGGAGCTGGCCCCCCGACACGATATCGGAGCAGAGCGGCGGCGGCGGCTAGGTAATGCATATAGTAGTAGTGTGTATATACGTGTGTATGCGCCCGGAGAGCGCAATAAAACGGAGCACGCCCAGCGTGAAAGGGTCTATTCTAGATGCTGTATCTCTCTCTCTCTCACTCTCTCGTACACACTTACACACACACACACTCACCTATAGAAGCGTAAGTACTAACTTTAACCTCGAGGAAGGCAAAAAGGGTTAGAGAACCCCGCAAGGAAGTGGCTTACGTAACTGCCTTCGCGAATAAAAAGACCAACCCCGAAAATGCATCCGAGCAGCAGCAGAGTGCTATATACACTACATAGCATCTAGTTTAAAAGGGGCGAGAGAGAAAGAGAGTAGAGTACGGCAGTATACGTACGTGTAACAACACACAGACAGACCGACAGGCAGACACACGTACGTCTATATACGCGCATTCCTCTCTCTCTTTCTCTCTCTGGAAGGCATCTCTCTCGCGTGTTCTTCGGAGACGATCCCCCAGGTGTATAGACAAACGCAGACGAACCTTGTATAGTATGTCTCGGACTGCACTTTATATGATGTGTACGCTGCTTTCTCGGGCCTCTAGAGGATATATATAAGGGGGACAGCTAGTGCCGTCTCGGCCGTCCTGGCGGTGCGCGACGCGGACGGTCCGCTGCTGCAGCCGCCGAGTACCGCTGCAGCTGCATATCCCCTGCTGCAGCTAGCTACTTTGTATATCTGACGATATGTATAATACTAGGCACTCGCGCACTCGCACCACCGCATCGTCATCGCATCCCCGTGCAGTCTCTCTCACTCTCTCTCTCTCGCGCGCGTGAGTCTGTACTATTGTGTGTATACGTATACGTATACTCACTGCTGGGACGTGATTCGAGAGCAGAGCTGTACTACTGCTGTGCTGCTCAGGCTGTCGAGCAGTGTACTGTACAAGTCGTGCGCTGTGTGGGAGAGTGAGAACGAGTGGGGCTGGGGGGAAAGGGACGAATCGCAGCACACATGTGTGTGGAACTGAGAGAGAGAGAGAGAGTTTTCCGCTCTCGCGCAGCGTCGTCTGTCCTCCTCGAGTTTTAGTGTGTCGAGAGCTGCTGCTCTCTCGCGCTCACTCTCTGATCTGCTGGCGTTTTTTTTTTTTCAGGAAACGAGAGGGTGTGACGGGTCGATGACGGGTTTCGGAACGTCAGTTTTTGGAGTCGCAGTTTTCTGGGTGTTGCTGAGGGAAATGATATTTTGGAGGAGATGATGAATTTTTTAATTATTGTTACATATACTTTAAAACAATGACGTTTGAATTTATTACTTCGAACTTGACAATTACGATTTTTAGAGTTGTTTGTTATTTCAAGCACAAAATACACAGCTGATGGATGTGCAACGTCATTTCCAAGAATCGCGTCTTTTTATATCGATTTCATCGCGATTGTGTACCTATCCCCGGAGTCGCTTGATAAGATATAAAAATATTGACTCTTCTCCCGATGCTTCTGTTGTTGAATGTTTCAATTAGGTTTCCAGGGAAGGGTGTGGAAATGCGATTTCTGGATCAACACGTGTAAAGATAACGCGGATTGATGTATATAATATATTTTTTCTATTACTTGATCACACATTACTGATTCACGTTTGGTCTTCACCTACTCGATCCGTACAATCACGTTTTATTACTTTTTTTTCAAGAAAAAAATACGCATTTCGTCATATGCATCTATTAAAAAAGTTATAATAAAAATGAAACATATCAAATATTAATTTGTTCAAAAAATTCAACATTGCTTTCTTGTAATAGATAAAAAAATTATGATAAGCAGGTCAACATTGAAAATTTCATTTCGGAGCAGCGAACCAAAATCCAAACATTCAAAATCTCGCGCATTACCCAGCGCTGAAATCATCGTCACCAAGACCATCAGCAACCGCGTCACACTCCCGTTTCCCCTCTTTCTCTCTCTTTCCCGCAGTACTATTCAATCTCTCCATCTCACTCATATTTTCTCTCTCTTTCTTTCGCATTTTTGGGTATCTCGCCTTCTCTCCGTATCATGCAGCGCCGTTTCCTACACATGTATATGTATACACAATCTCTCTCTTCTAGCCTTGTGTTTTAAATTCTTTGTTTCTTTCTCTCTCGACGCAATGCGCCCTAAGTATATCTGTGTATACACTAGACGCGGAACAATAATGTTTTCATTACGCGTTGTTTTGATGTCGCGCGGAAACATTTAAATGAAAAACTAGATGATAAACACAGAGTGCTGCGTGGTTTAAAGGGACTTCCCTCTCGGCGGCCCTTTAAATCTTTCTTCGACGCGGTCTTCGCATTGTATATAGTATATGATTTTTCTATTTAGAATATACTGGCATTGCTTTTCTAACGTCGTCAATCATTTTTAATTATAGATGCCGATAAAAAATTTCTTTTTCAATCGCGAAAAAAATATATAAGACACACGTAATTAAAATTCAGTCATCGATCAATATGAATATAAAACGTGGATTTTTAAAAATTCGAAGGCTCTCTTTGCACAGCTCGAATTGATCGACATTAGACATTGAAGCTCGCTGCACCTTCTCGCGCGATCGCATTTACTTATAATAATATCGGCTGTGGTGCGTATACGCTTTAGATTATTTAAATGCGCGCGCTCTTGAAATCGGTTCTCTGTGGTACGTAAGTGGATTTTTTGAATATTCGAACGCGACTTGGGCTTACCTTGAATTTCAATGTAACGGCTCTTATAACAAATTGCGATCGGCGATGATATAAATTAGCTAATTGCTGCGGTTTTAAGGCGACGCGATGCTCGCACTCGTGTCTCAATAATTCGTCCGTTTTTCATTGTATTCATCACGTGTATATTATACTGGATGCCGCACACGAGAGTTCAAATAAGGCGAGCTGATTGTCGTGACGTACAATTGATTATTTCAGTTTGCTCCATTATGCAATATGGATGTGGCATATATGTGTGTGTATTGTAATCAGCTTGTCGACATAATAATGTGCTAATACAGTGTATGAATTATCGTCCTGGAAATTTTGGAGCATGATGTAGTGCGTATGTGAAGTATATGTATATAGCTTATACGAGATAAGCTTTTGTTTAAAAAAAAAAAAAACACAATATTCGATTCGTGACGATTTGAAATTTAACGAAAGTTACGTAAGAAGTTCACCGGGTGCATTTTGTTTTGACATTATTTTTAGTTGTCAAATATAACAATTGTAGGCCTTTGCAAGTTATTAAAAAGTTTACTTCGTTCTTATACTTATGGAGCTTGTATCCATAAATTTTTAGAAAACTACACTTCCGAGGCCTATACGTTAAACTCCGCGCGAATAATTTATTGCTTTACGCGACTATATACGTGAATGGTCTGGGTCCCAGATTTCATTTCAGGAATTTCCCGAGTGCTATTTTCTCCTCCTTTACAGTTTTTGAGATACTGTTCGAAAACTTTGTAGAAACTTACTTTTTTTTCGCACTAAAAATATGCATATTTTGCTGTTTTCTTCGCTGGCTCTAAATATATGCAGAGAATGTGTGTATATGCTAAAGTGACGTATGTATATGTCAAAAACGACGTTTTTATAATACGAGTTTAGGGAAGAAGACAAAGCCAAAGAAAATCTTTGCGTATAAAACAACTCATTAATGAAGCTGTGCATTCATTTATTTTCAATAAAACTCAAAATGTAAAACAACTATATATAATTAAGTCTTATTATACTCCTATGTTTTTATAAAAGATCTTGAAGAGAAAACGTTACAAATATACCAAAAAGTCGTTTTTTTTCTCAAAATTTCCCACTCACCATTCTCGAATCCCACTGAAATGCACTGTATACAACACCGAAAGCGAATTCGGCACTGCCGTTGCACTTGCGCGATTCAAAGGTATCCCACCTTTTGAAAAGTAAAGGCCGACTCGCGCGTGTGCGACACTCGCCGCTCTCATCCACCTCGCCATTGGTCCCTCCTCTCTCCAACAGGTGCGCAGGTAAACTCTCCCCTCCTCCTACACACAGAGACATATATATATATATACAGCTATATGCACTCGCGCCCACGTACAAAGCCGCCGCGCGGCGCGACCACCTCTCTTTCTCGGCAAAGTCAACACTCGCGCGTCGGAGCGAGAATCGGCGTGGGCGCGAGAAAGAGAGGAAAGTATACATACATACCTACCGTGTCTCTGTATTATACTGGTGCTGCTGCCTACAGGTACCTACTATACACCACCTCCACAGTCTCAGCTCGACGAGATACGCGAGAACATCAGCATCAGAGACAGAGGGTACATAATACACCTAAATAGTTGTTCGCGCGCGAGCAACATCTCCTCGACGCCGTTTGTTGGTTGTAATATAAATAATACTTATACATCCTCTGGGGGGGACAGTTCTGTTGTGCGTTGAAACAGTGTGTTTAGTATTTTGAAGAGAACCAGCGCCGATGTGATACATCAAGAGAAACGAGACCGGATCCTCAGGTGTCCCGCAATATACATACTTGTGTGTGCGTGTCAGTAGGGGCGACCGGAGAGAGGCAGTTACTTAGCTAATACTCGCACCTGGTGACCAAGGTATTTTGTGTGTAATACCCCTGCAGCAGCAAGATGGTCGACGCGGTAACAGCAGCAGTTGTTCGGGTGTAAGTATATATACACACGAGCGAGTGTAAGAGTGTAAAAGCAAGCCTCTCTCTTTCTCTCTCTCTCTCTCTCTCTTTCTTTCTCTCGGGGGGCCAACAGCAGCAGCAGCACACAGTGTACACGTATACTTACACAGGCGCGAGAAGAGCGCGCGGGCGCGGGGCTTACATACTTTTGCGCGACTCTCGCCGAGCCGCGAGCGAAAAAGAGGAAGGAAAAGAAGTGCCAGTTGCTGTTTGCCGCCTGCCTTGCGCGCGTGTTTAAGGTTAGCGCGCTGCCGCGGCTTTATTTACGTGGAAACGCCGTGTGTCGTCGCTCTTTCTCTCTCTCTCTCTGTGTTGTTATCCCCGACGTGGCGTCGTGTTGGTATATACCTATACGAATTTCGGAGCCGACTGTTTGCTGCTCCTTACCTGTAGGTATACCGTATATACACCTATCCTACCTGTGTATGTGTGCGAGTGGACGTCGACACGCGCGCGGCGCAGCTCTGCCCTGGCAACAAGTGGCCAAAAGGCTTATCTCGCTCTGTCTCTCGCTCTCTTTCTCTTTACTGGCAGCTGCAGCTCCAGTCTATTCCTCTGCAGAGCTGTGAGGACACACGCACTTCTTTTGTCTGCATCTCAATGGGCTGCTGCACAAGAATTGAGTGTTGCTTGATGATTGAAGAGGTTTCGTTGCAGTCTGATGAGGCATCGATGAGTGAGCATAGAGCTACTGCCTCTGTGTGTGAAGTGAAGAGGAAACTTTAATACCACAGGCTTTTTTTATCTGCTCTTGCTGCTGATGTTGATAGGAGGGTACAGTGTTCTGGATTGTTTTGTGTTTAAACAGCCAGGAACTCTTTTTAGTTGTGCTGTGGTGTGCCATTTTAGAGATTGATCTCTCTGCCCAGTGATAGGGAATTGTTTTATCTTCAACTTTGAACATAGTCAGAAGTTTATGCAAAGCCTTCTTATCTCTCTTGCTGCAAGGTGATAGTTGGGTACTGGAGTGTCTGTATATCTTGTTTGAGTGTGGGTTTGGTTGTGTGACTCTGATGCACAAGATGTTTCATTTTTTTACACTGTTTACCTTTTTCTGTTAACTGATGTAGTTTCCTTATCAGGACAATCAAATAAAAATGTGCTATATGTGCTCCTTTTATTATCACTGCTTTACTATTTTGAAACAGATGAATCTCATGGTGTTTGTTAAACATAAATTGTTACTCGCATGAGTCATGTATTTTTAGTTCATCAGAGTGAGTCTCAAAATGAAATGTTATTAAACTCGATGATTCTATAAGAGAATTTCTATCAGATATTCTAATGGAATCAGCTACAATTGAGCAATTTAGAACAATTTATTTTTTAACTATCGCAGTCCTGCCACTGGTCTATAGTTAACTTAATTCTTCCTTATCAGCAGAAATATGACACCTCGGAACTCCCTCTCAAGAATAATGTGCTGCTTAAATTTTAACTCTCCCACATGCTATACAATGCTGTCAGAGAAAGGCCTTTGTTGCCTCTACAATATGCGTATACCACCTACGCTAATTTTCATCATAACACTTGAAAAATCATCCACTCGGTTACTCTCAATTGACCAAAAACTAGAAAATCCAATGCTTGAAAAAGAAAAGAAGAATTCTCTCTCATCCTTGGAAAGAAAAAAACGTCTCCCCATATCAAGGGGCTTCAAAAAGACTCGACTTTCTCATTTAAAACGTCGCTGCAAACGAGAAGCGCCTAATCCTCCTTGTCCGATTAATCCGTCAAGTGAAAAATTCTTTGTACAAAAGTCTGCCAACGAGAGCGAGGTAGAAAGAGAGAGAGAGAGAGAGATTATAAAAGGGGCGCGCGCGTGCGTTTATAAGCGGAGCTCTTTTTCTCTCTCCTTAATAACTTTTTGTAATTCATTGCAGGTGACTTCACTCGAGTGGCGCCGCGTCGAATGCAAGAGATAGCGAGGGGAAGTCGACGAGAAGCGGAAAATAAAGAACAACAGCGAGGAACGTGCGGAAGAGGAGAAATAGCCGTGGCAGAAGATGGAAAAGCGCAAGGAAGGACTCGCGCCGTTTTCCTCCGGTGAGTCGACCTTTTTTGTTGCAGCTCGATTATTTTCGCTGCTGCCGAGGCAACGGCTGCTGCTGTGCTGCTGCTTTCTCGGGATTCGACGTTTACTGTTGTTGAGCGAATATACGTGGGAGGAGATGGATTCGCGCGCTGCTCTGATTGGTCTTTGTCTCTTGAGTTTTTCGGGAAATTTGTGCAGCTTATTGAATTTTAATGTTTCTTTCATACTGTACATTGACAGTTAGTTGATTGTTTTTGTTTACATTGGATGAATTGTTAAAAAATATAGAATCGCTTGTTATTGTTTATTTTATTCTATTGAAAAAACCAAAATGCAATATGTGTATAATAACTTCAGCAGGAAGCGAATAAAAGTAACGACTTTATGTAATAATAACTCGAGCGTTTCCAACGTTTACGCGGCTGATAAATCCGAGAGACGAGTCAATAATTAATTTCGCAACTACAGCAGCCGACAACGCAATTTCGCTCAAGATAAAACTCGAATTATTAGCATTTACATGTACAAAAAAAATTACCCGATAAAAAGGCAACGCAAAACAACAACAACGACAACAAAACTGGAGCGATAAAGAGGGAAATATCAATTCGCACTAACCGAGCGAATCCAGAAAAAAAAACACCAAGAATAGCTTGCGATTAAGTCCGTTATCTCGGCGACTATGCGTATAGACGGTCCCTCCTAT